>CAJQUW010004768.1:10000-303605 GCA_907163375.1 Prostheceraeus crozeri | reverse complement strand
GGTGGGGGGGGGGTGTGGGGTGATTGGGTGAGGGGCGGGTGGGGGGGGTGGGTCAAGGGGTGGGTGTGAGTTTGTGGTTGGTGTGTTGAAGGAGGTGGGTGGGGGTGGTTTGGATGGGTGGTGGGAGTTGTTGGGTTGGGGGGGTGGTGGGGAGCTAGGCTTTGTTTGGAGTTGGGGTGGGTGGGGGCTTGGGGTGTTGGTGGTGTTGTAGTGGGTGTGGGTGGTTGGGGGGGGGTGTGGGGTGTGCTTGGGGGGTAGTGTGGAGGAGGGGAAGGTTAAAGGGTCGTGTGTGGGTGGGTGGTGTGAGTTGTAGGTAGGGTGCGTGTGGTTTTAGGAAGTGAGGGTGTTGTTGTGGGGGTTGGGCAATGGTTTGTGGGTTGAGTGGAGGGGGTGAGGTTGAGGGTGTTGGTGTGGAAGGGTGGTTTGTTTTGGTGTTTTGTGTTGGTGTTGGTTGGGTGTGGGGGGTTGGGGTTGGGATTGGGAGTTGTTTGGAGGGGTGGGTGGGGTAGTTTGGGTGACTGGGATTGGGCTTTGTGGTCGGTGGGTTGGTATGTGGGTGGGTAGGAGGTTGGGGGTTGTTGTTGGTAGGTGCTGGTCTTGTGGGGTGTGGCGGTGTGAATGGTGGCTGGGGGGTGTGTTGTGGAGGTGGCGTTGTGGGTGGGGTGGTGTGGGGGTGGGGTTGGGGGGGTGGAATTGGTGTTGTGGGGTGGGTGTTGGGGGGGTTTGGGTGGGCTGGTGGTGTGTGTGGGGTCGGTGGGGGTGTTGTGGGTGTGGTGGGTGGAGGTGTGGTGTGTGTGTTTGGTGGGGGGGGTCTAATTGGGTGATTGTGGTTGGGGGGTTGTGAGGTGTAGGTTTGGTTGGTTGGTGTTGGGTGGGGGGTATTGTTGTGGGGTGTGGGTTTGGATTTTGGGGGTGGTTTGTTTGGTGTGTGTGGGGTGGGTTGCTTGGGTTGTTGGGGTGTTGGGGGTTAGGCGGGTTGGTGGATGTGTGTTTTGATGGGTGCTGGGGGTGGGAGTTTGGGTGGGGGGTGTGGGGTGGGGGTGTGGGGGGGGGGTGCAGGACTTTTAGTATAGGTTTGGGGGGTTGGGTTGGGGGGGGGGTGGGTTGGGTTGAAGTTGTATGGTTGGAGTGTTGGGGGGGGGGGTGGGTAGGGTTGGGGGCTGGTAGTGTGTGGGGTATGGTGGGGGTGTTGGGTGGTTTGGGGTGGGGGTTTGTGGGGGTTATTGGTTATTTGGTGTGGGGGGTGGGTGGGATAGTGGGTGTTGTAGTGTGAGTTTGGTGGTGGGTGGTGGGTCGGGGGGTTTGGGCGTTTAGGTGAGGGGTTTTTGGTTGATGGGGGTATGTTGGTGGGGGGGGGGGGGGTGGGTGTGGGTTGTGGTGTGTGGTGGGTGTGTGTGGGGAGTAGGGGGTGGGTTTGAGATTAGGGGTTTTTTTTTGTGGGGCTTGGTGTTGTGGGTGTTTGTGGGGTTGGTTGGGGGGTGGGGGTGGTTAGTGGGATTGTGGGTGGGATTGTGGGTGTGGGGGTGTATGTTGGTGGTGGGGTGACTGCGGGTTGCGTTGGTTTGGGTGTGTGGGTGGTGGGGTATTGGTGGGTTTGGGTGGTTGGGATTTTTGTGAGGGGAGTGTTTGTGGGTTGGGTGTGGTGTGGGGGGGTGGTCGTTTGTGGGGTAGTGGTGGTAGATTGGTCGGGGGTGGTGTTTGTGGGTGGGAGTGTGGGGTTGGTGGGGTTTTGGGGGGTGGTGTGGTGGGGGGGTTGGGGGGTTTGGTGGTGGTTGAGGTGTTTTTTGGGGGTGAAGTAGTCGGAGTATATAGCTGGTGGGTGTGGGCGGATGTGGGTGGGGGTTGCGGGGGGGAGGGGCGGGGGGGTGGGTGGGGTTTTGGATTTGTTGGGGGTGTGTGGGTGGTTGGCAGATTTTGGGTTGGGGTAGTGGGGGTTAGGGGTGTTGGGGCGATTTGTGTGTGGGGGGTTTTTGTGGTGTGTTGGGGTGTGAGGGGTGGTAGATGCTGGTGGGGGTGGGAGTGGTGGGATTTTGTGGTGGGGGGTTGGGGGGGTTTTGGATTTGTGTTGGGGTGAGTGTGTGAGTTTAGGTAATTTTTGATATGGAGGATTATTTTGGTGTAATTAGTAGGGCGCGAGAATGGTTTATTTTATTTTAGGTGGTGAAGATTTATGTTTTGATTTGGTTTGATGATGGGATTTGTGGGTTGTTTGTTTTGTGTTATATTATAAGTGTTTTTGTTATTAGTTAAGTTTGGTATTTGGTTGTATTATATAGTTATGTATAGATGTATGTTTAGAGTTGGATTATGTAGGTGGGTTGGGATTTATATTTTTATGGAATGTTATTATTTATTAATTGTATTTCATATTTGTTTTTTATATTGTATTACCGGGCCCGTCCCTCAATCGTTAGTGGTTGCGGATGAACAATTCACGGAATCTTCAACTTTCCCAAAAATGGGACTGTACTAGATTCTCGGCGCCGTTCTCTTTCTTCGGCGCAGTCAATGGCTTAGAGCTACAGAGACTACTACGTCGGATATGGAAGAGGGAGGAGGAGTGTGTGATGTCGAATCTGACTGTGGACAATTATGGTGATCTCTACTCAATTGAGTGACAGTTATCATTTTGAAGAATTCGTACAGAGTTACAGTTTGTAGTTATGACCCGAATTTTTCCTGCAGCTTATTAGCTTGTTGGTTGCCTGTGCATGTTGCAATCTTTCATATTAGCAAAGTGATCATTAACTGGACTAAAAATCTCGATGAAAACATGCAAATATGAATCCTAGGGGACTATCTCTTGAGTATGTTACGTTTTTAACCCCCCAAAGCGGATTGTAAAAATAAAAAAACAATTTTTCCCACATGAGGTTTTATTTCAAATCATGATAGAAACTTACAAATATTTTTTCATTAGAGGATGGATTACATGAAAAGTTTTGAATAACAGATGCAAATCGAGATAATGTAAACGTTTTAAGATGAAGTACAGTACCAAAGCACCACACGTTGATGAAAGTGGATGTTGTAGTATGCGTTCATTTCGCTGATATTGACGCGTATGTTTTCTCAACCACTGCTGTGTTGGTATATTTGGAGGTTGAGCAAGAGAGTCAAATAGTTCACCACGTCGGTCTTTCCAATAAAGATCGCTTTCCAATGCTCACCGCCTAAATTCTGTGAATGAGTGTTTAGCCAATAAAGATGGGATAGTGATTTATGCAGGGTGGTAAGGTTAAGGTAAGAGTGATATAAGACATTATCGAAAGTTTCACCGTCGCTTGTCTGCTTTACGCTGCACTTTAGTTTTATATCGTCAGCAGTCAACCAACTCATTAACGATTATACTGAAGAATCACGTCACGATACTTTGTAATTTCAATATTTGAATCGAAGACTGCATAAACTAATACATTGATCGTCTCAGGTAGTGTTCTTTTGAACGTCAAATCCAAACGAATATTATGAGGCACGTTCGCTTGACGATTGGGTGCATAATATCGTGTCAGCGTCAAATCAATGCTTAAATAGTTATCCACTCTTAAACTCTTTCATAGTCAGTCCGTTGGTATCATCCGTATTGTAAAAGCCAAAAACATCCATAAAATCAACATAACTGCGCATAAATTGATCCGAAGCAAAATCTGGTTTGTAGGGTGGACCAGGATGACTCACACCACTAACACGTAAAGCAATTTCACTTAACTGATTGTGTTTAAAATTGAAAGGATTCTTCTTTATATTACCATTAAATGCATCATTTTCAACCATTGCCACCATGAGGAGCTTCGGTGTTCGATGGAGAGAGGCTATTTTCATGAACTCTTTTGATCTTTCGGAATGTAAAGGTGAGACGCTTTGTATTGCTGAACGTGGGTAAATGGCATTTTGGCGGTTAAGACCTTCAGCATGCCCTCTAATGACACTTGGATTCGGTATACTCGACGAATGTTAAAGTGCAATCTCTTCCACAATGATTCTTAAAATTATTGTCTACTTTAGGCAATTGCATTCAGCGCAAATTCAGGCTTATTCAATGTCCAGCTTGAGTCGCATGCTGGCTATTTACAGAGTAAAATTTTGTACTGTCTAAGAAGTTAAATTCAGCGGACCATATAGCTGACTATTACTTTCTTAATCATAGCAGATCGCTTTTACAAAGACACTGTTTGTTTCTAATCAAATTTTCTGCTTATTCTTGTACCATCCCATGGCTTCCATATGACTTTTTTGTGCTGCTGGATGAAACTGTGATACATGATTGAAATATGATTTATAGGGATAATCGCTTTGACCCCCTACCACCTGCTGCTCTCCAAACGTTAGAGAAACATCGCGAAGTATTGTTAGTCAATGGTAAATTGTTCTGTCAACTTTATGTGTATCGTCAATAGCAGTTCCATCTGCTTGCTGAATTCTAAACCTCAACTCACGCATCGCATAACTCAAATCTATGTAGTCATCACTACCACCAGGAATAACAAATTCACTGGGGCCAGCATTCTCAGCTGTTCGAGGATGATAATCTACAATACTTGAACTAAGAATATCTGTCTGTATGGCTTGTTGATCGAACAAACAAAAACCGGAAGTTTTACACTCCATGTTGAATTATAGCAGCGTCGTCGTTAGCGTGCTTGATGGAATTGATTGAAGCCTCTGCGACGTTTGCGTGAATGCCCTTCCTTTTGACTGAAGATCGCCACCTTACCAGCTCCGCGTTGTTTCATCCTTCCTTTTCTCATTAGTTTAGGTGATTTCTTTCCTTTAGTAACACCAGCAAAAGGTCTGCTTCAATGTTATTTAAACCGCGTTCCTTCCCACGAATTTCAACAAACTGCTCTTTAAAACTTTACTCTCCCTGGATAAAGCATTCACTAGCAAACATCACCAGCAAACGCCAAAACGGCTCATTATTAAAACATTTCGTTTTAGAAGATCTACCGCACATTGGATATGAGAGGTGCTTGCTACAACAGATTTCAGTGTCACGCAAGTTATGCATAAACCCCTCCACGTTGGCGGGCGGAGCACCGATTGTTAAAAATTTGTCCTCCACCACTTACATTAGGAGGGTCGTGAATAAAATGAGGCAGTTGGATTCATAGCTCAAACCCTAAACATTGTTAGTTACAACTTTGCATGAATCACTGTCGATCACTTAGATGAAAGATGTCGGCACGACGCATCCAAGAGTTCATACTTGAAGGATAACCAGTCCACTTTAAACAAGGACACCATTCTTCACCTTGCGTTTTTTTACATCGAATGATTTTCTCTACCAAATATGTTTCACTTTCAGTGACTACCTCAATCTCATCGCGGTAAAAGCTACCCTCAATTTCTTCATTATCGTAATCTTTCAACTTGTAGGTGGTCGGAGAGTCTTTTTGATTAATCCTTGATACTGTAAAGACCTCCTCTGTCCAATTCGTGAGGTACCCTTTAGCAAAAACACTTTTCACTTTTGAGATACGAACTTTATCGCCAATTTTCACATCACTTTTCACATGAGTGCGTTTACGTTGGAATGATTCGCGCACTTTATCTACATTGTCAGCATTTACATCTACTGGTCTGAGTCCAATAGAACGATGGCTAGAGTGATTGTAGGCATGGAGTGTATCTTGTAGAACCTTTGTCCAATTTTGTGTCAAGTTGGCAGTAAAATGTCGCCACAAAAGATTTTTTAATGTGCGATTAAAACGTTCAACGAGTGCAGCTTTATAAGCGCTCTTTACACTAAACAACTCAATGTCATGCCTCTCAAATAATCTTGTCACATGCTGATTTTCAAACTCTTTTCCTTGATCACTCTGAATTCTTTTTGGAATGCGACCTTCTCGAAAAATTGTTTGGAATGCTTTTGCTACTCTTTCCCTTCTTTAGTTTTTAAAGGTTGAGCCCACGCATAACGCGAGAAAATATCAATGACGGTTAAAATAAAATTATTGCCCGAGTTATGTTTTGAAATGGAGGCAACATCGCACAAATCTGCTTGCCACTGTTCATCGATGTCATGAACAATATAAATGGCGGGTGCGGTACTTCTTTTTCGCTTGTTTGTGGAGTGTATAGGTAGCCTGACCCTTTAACCATCGTTTCACTGTGATTGTGGAAGACCACTCGCTTTTGATAATTTCTTGATAGATGCAAATCCTGCCGGATGTTTTACATCATAATAGATTGACTTCAAAACGTTCAGTCGATGACGACTGACTCTTTTTCCTCCTTTCATCTTTTTGTTTTCTTGCCTTTCTACATTTTACAACAACTGCAGCATTTAGCTTTAGCGGTTTTGCGATCGTGTTCACATTGCTTAGGGGTTTCATTATGAGAGCTGGCGCAGCAAAGTGCAAGTGACAACGGACATTTCACTTGGCGGCTCATTACATGGCAAGCAACACATCTGCTTCATATTAATAGTCTGAGAACATGTATTTCCTGGGAGGAGCTGTTTTACGTTTTCTTTTACCAGTTTTAGTGGCGATGTAGATCTACGTCGAGTTCTTCCTCTTGTTTGCTTAGTGAGTGTGGGAGGGGATGTAGCAGGTGACGTCTTAAACCAATTTGTTGGCATTTTCATCGCTGAAGCATTGGAGTAGTAGCTACTGTTGAATCAAGTTCTTTCAATGTCTCATTATTTAAAGCAAATTTTGGCACATATATGCTTTTTCAATAGTTTAAGAAAGTATGACCAACCAGGTGGAACATAGCCCTGACGGCGCTTTCTACGTGTCGGCATACTGAATCAAGTCTTCATAACGTGAAGCATCAATCACTTTATTTTCATCTGTAATGATTTCTCCTCTTATCATTTACATTGAGATGGGGTTCAATACTGTGAAAAGAGATATGGCATGTGCGCGAGATGCTAAAGGTGTAGCAGTCGATACAGATGTCACGCATCTAATTCTTCAAGTTTTTCAATTGCTCAACAGTTTCCGATTGTAATAATACAGCACGATGTGGATCTTTGATGTGAACATTTTGCTGATAATCTATTTCTTTCCTATACATTTGATTTGCAAGAGGTTGCTTTACTTGCTGCATGGCAGTCAATTGTTCATATTCATCCTGAGGAATAACAATCATGCGAGAATAAGAACTCATAGTTTGTAGATAATCATGGGAGTTTTCAAAATATCACTTCGAAATCTAAATTCTTCCGGACACTCTTGCGTAAAGTCAATGAATAAGTAACGTATGGTTTTTCGATAGCTGTTTATATTTTTTTCTTTTTTTATTTTGTGTTTGTCTTTGTGTCTTTTATAGTTTTTTTTTTTTTTATTTTTTGGTTTCTATTGTTTGATTTACTTTTTGTAGTTATTTATTTTTCGTTCTTGTTTGTTGTCATTTTTTTGTTTTTCTGGGTATTGTTAATTGTCATTTTTTTTGGTTTTTTAATTTATTTTTGTTTTTGTTTTTATTTTTTTTTTTTTGATGTTTATTTCTTTTTTAGAAAAAAAAAAAAAAAAAAAAAAAAAAAAAAAAAAAAAAAAAAAAAAAAAGAAAAGAATAAAAAAAAAAAAAAAAAAAATAAAAAAAAAAAGTAAAAAAAAAAACAAAAAAAAAAAAGAACAAAACAAAAAAAAAAAAAAAAAAAAAAAAAAAAAAAAAAAAAAAAATGGGGGGTGGGGGCCCCCGGGGGTGCGGCGGGGGGGGGGGTCGGGGGGGAAGTTGGTTTTATATTTGTTTTTTTGAAAAAAAAAAAAAAAAGTGGTGGGGGAGGAGCGAACAGTTTTTAGATTTTTTTTTTGTTTTTCTATTTTCTATTTTTTCTTATTTTATATTTTTTTTTTTTTTCTTTATTTTGTAATGGTTTTTTTTTTGTCTGTTTTTTTTTTTTCTCTTTGTGGTTTTGGTTTTCTTATTTTTGTGGTGTTTTGGTTGGGGGTATGTTTATTTCTGTACGTTTTTATTTTGTCTTTTTTTTTTTTACGGTACTTTTCGTGTTTGTTTTATTCTGTCATTATTGTGTTTTATCTAGTTTTTTCTTTTTTTTGTTTTTTTTATTTATGTGTTGGGGTTGTTAACTTTTTCCTTTTATAGTTTTTTTAGTTTTTTTGTTTTTTTGTTATTCTTGTTTTTGTTATAATGTTTTATTTTTTCTGTTGAATTTTTTTTTTTTTTTTTTTGCTTTTCTTTTCTTTGCTATTTTTATTTTGTTTTTTTGGTTTAAGATATAGGTACTTTAAATTGTGAATCTTTTGTTTTTATTTAATTTTCTGTGTTTAAGTATTTCTAGGTCTTTTATCTTGTTTTGGTTTTTTTTGATTTTATATTTATTTCTTTGTTTTATTTAACGGTTTTTATTAATATGTTTTTCGATATGTTGGAATTTCGTTTTTACTTTTATTTATTTGTTTTTTTATTTTAGGTTCTGTATGGATGTTTTTAGGGGTTTATTGTATTTGTGTTTTAGTTTAGTTTTTTTTGTTTTTTTTTTTTTTTTTTTTTCTTGTGAATGTTATTTGTGTCTTTTGTTTTTTGTGGATGTGTTCTGTAATTTGGATTTTATGTTTTATTTTTATTGTATATAGTTTGTTATTTGGTTTATTTTTTTTTTCTTTTTTTTCTGAAAAAAAAAAAAAAATTACGGTCGTGGGTTTATGGTTGGGGATGTGTTTTGTTGCTGTGTATTTAATTGTTTTTTTTTTTTTTATGATGCTGTTTTTTATTTTTTCTTTAAATTTTATATTCTTTTGGGTCGTATTATTATTTATTTTGTATGTTGTTAAATTTCTTGATTTTTTATGTTCATTTGGTAATATTGTTTTTTTTTTTTTTTTTCTGTCTTTTGTTTGTTGAGTGAAATTTATTATTATTCTTTTTACTTTTTTTTTGTAGTTTTTTATTTTTTTGTTAGTCTTTTTAGGTGGATTTTGATTGTTTTGTGTTTTATTTTTATTTGTTCTTTTTTAGGTTTTTTTTTATTGTTGTTTTGTGTTTTCTTTATTTTTTATTTTTATTTTTTATTGGGGTTTTTTTGTGATTTTTGTTGTTTTTCGGTTAGTGGTTTTTTATTTGTGTTTTTATTTTTTTTTATTTGAGTTTTTATTTATTTGTGTTTTTTTTGAGTGGAGTTTCTTTTTTTTTAATTGTTTTTTTGATTTTTTTTTTTGTTTTGCTTTTAATTTTTGTTCTGTTTTTGATATTATTTTGTTTTTTGTTTTTTTTTAATTTTTTTTTTTTTTTATGTTTTGTTTATTTTTTTGTTTTTTTTTGTTTTTGTTTATCTTCTCTTTTTATTTTTTGTTATTTGGTATTTTTTTCTGTTTGTTTTTTTTAGCACATTTTTTTCTATTTTTAATTTTTTTTTAATTTTTCTTTTTTTTTTGTATTTTTTTATCTTTTGATATTGTTTGTTTTTGTTCAAATTATTTGTTTTCCTTTTTTCTATTTTTTTATTGGTATTTTTTTAGTTTCTATCTTTGTTGTTTTTATTGTTTTATTGTTGTTTATATTTTTAATTTTTGTTTATAGTTTGTTTTTTTGTTTTTTTTTTTTGTTTTTTTTTTTTTATCTATGTTACTTCTTGGTGTTTTTTTTTTTTATTTGTTTTTTTTTATTTTTTAGTTTTTTTCCTTTTTTTTATTGTTTTTCTTTTAAATTTTATTTTTTTGTTTTTTTGTTCGTTCGTTGGTTTGTTGTTGTTTGTGTTTGTTGTTTTGTATTTTTTTTTTTTTTTTGTTTTTGGTTTGTTTTTGGTTTTGTATAGATTTTTTGTCTTATTGATTTTTTTTTTTTTCTTTTTTTTTTTTTTTTTTTTTTTAATTGTTTTTGTCTTAATTTTTTCATTGAAAAAAAAAAACAAAAAAAATGTTTTGTATTTTTTTATTTTTTATGATTTGTTTTTTTGCGGATTTTTTACTTTTTTTTATTTTTTTTTTTGGTTTGAAAAAAAAAAAAACAAAAAAAAAGAAAAAAAACAACAAAAAAAAAAAAAAAAAAACCCATGAGGAGGGGTTTTTTTGTGTTTTTGTTTTATTTGGTGTTTTTTTTTTTTTTGGTTTTTTTTTTTGGCTTTGTTAGATTTTATTTTTTTTTTTTTTTTTTTTTGGTTTTTTTTTTTTTTTTTTTTTTTTTTTTTTTTTTGGTTTTTTTTTTAGTTTTTTTTTTTTTTTTTTTTTTTTTTTTTTTTTTTTTTCATTTAGGTTTTTTTTATTGCTTTTGTATGTTTTTTTTTTTCAATTTTTCGTTTGGGTTTTTTGGATTTTTTTTTTTTTTTTTGGGGTTTTTTTTTTTTTTTTTTGCGTTTTTTTTTTTTTTTTTTAGTTTTGATTTTTTTTTTTTGTGGTGGGGATTTTTGGTTGTTAGTGGGTTTCATTAGATAGTTAGATTTGGTGGATTTTTTTTTTTGTTGGGTTGGTTGTTTTTTGGTTTTTTTTTTTTTTTTTTTTTGGTTGGGGTTTGATACAGTTTTTTTGTTTTTGTATTTTTTTTTTTGGATTTTTTTTTCGAATTTTTTTTTTTTTTTTTTTTTTAATTTTTTTTTTTTTTTGATTGGTTTTTTTTTTTTGGTTTTTTTGTTTTTGGTTTTTTTTTTGGTTTTTCGTTTTTTTGATTTTTTTTTTTTTTTTTTTTTTTTTTTTGGGTTTTGGGATTTTTTTTTTTTTTTTTTTTTTTTTTTATTTTTTTACGTGTCTTTTGTATTTTTTTTCTTTTTTTGTTTTTTCTGTTATTGTTTTTGTTTTTTTTTTTATTTTTTTTTTTTTTTTTTTTTTTTTCCTATTTAATGTTTTTTGTTTGTTTTTTTATTTTTTTTTATTTTCATTTTGTTTTTTGTTTTTTTTTGTTTTTTTTTTTTTTTTTCATCAATTTTTGTTTTTTTTTTATATTTTTTTTTTTTTTGGTAGTTGATATTATTAATAGGGTTTTGGTTGAAATTTTTTATTGATTTTTGTTATTTGTGTTATTTTTTTTTATTTGGGTATCAATTTTTTTTTTTGGTTGGTTTTTTGATTGGTTTTTTTTTTTTTTTGGTATTTTGTGGTTTTTTATATCTTTTACTTTAATTATTGGTTTTTTTTCATTTTTTTTTATTTTTTCTTGGTTTTTTTTCGTGTTTATTAGTAGCTGCATTAAAAATTTCAATTAAGGCTTTTGATCCTCTGGGTGCAACTTGTCGCGCTAAAATTTCAAATTGACTTTTATCTCGCGGATTCTTGAAAATAGCATAATAGTGTGTATTCAGGTTTCGTGTACGAGCTTCTTTTCCATCATGAAACAAATTTTGTGTAATATAGATGATAAAACACCTTTTTTGGTGTGCTGCGCGAGTGAACATATCTGTAACATCTTTTGAATTCTTACTTTCTTTTAATAAATCATCCAATACAACAACATCATTAGACTGAAGTTTATCCACTGGAATAATTCCTTCATGTCGAATAAAGTTGCGACTTTGCAATTCCTGAAACAGCGACGGTTGATAAATACCATAACACCAAATCACTCGATTGATAGGTTCCTTAAACAACTCCCTTCTTTTATCCAATAAATTCAGCGTGAAAACAGTTTTACCTGCATGAGATGGACCTGATACAGTCAGAACTTTATCACATTGAAGTCTGAAATCCATTTTATTACTTTGAGACTCAACATTTGCATAATTAACGCTTAGAGCCAAAGATATTTCCCAATAGGTTGCCCACGGCAGGAGCTATCATTGGAAGTATTGCTGAAAGGAAACCGCCCTTTTGTGTTAGAGTTTTCCTCTTTCTTTGAAGGGCGACTTTAGGATTGGAGATGAAACGCAATTTTGTAGCATATCGCTTAAGTAACTTTCGTTGTTTTGGCGCTAATTTCTTCGTCCTCAACTTCCTCACATGAGAAATAATTTCACAAATGAATTTATCGTTAGCATGTCGTATAGCATTGTATCGCTGATTTGCTTTCATTCGTCGGAGAGCTATTGAATGGCTGAAGAAAACTTTTGACTTTTACGTTTCGTCATTTTACGTTTCGCCATTTTCCGTGTTAGTCTTTGCTAAAACCTATCTTTACCACATTTGCATAGGTACTAACTATTGCGACATAAGTGACACTCGAAATGAGCAATATCACAGTGGTAACATTGGCAAAGTTGAATGCAATTACGTATGAAACAGCGTTGACAAAAAGCATGCTTACATCTCTTGAAGATGCGCTTTTCATTTCCATCCTTTCGCTTACATACATCACAACACATAGTTTCACCGTTACTGATGTCTATAGCAAGTCTTTTTGAAGATATGAATTTGCTAGCCTTTTCTAAATAATAGACGCATGTACAGAAGGAATATACTTCGAGAGTGAGCAGACATAGCTCAAAAACCAGTTGTGCTACAATCAAGTACCACTGCATTTTCAATTTTTCTTTATGGAAAGTTGAATGTGAATATCTGAAATCGCTTCAATCACTAGACTGCTACCATGATGGTTAAATGCGTTAAGACGTTCAGCAATTTTTATCATATGTCTTTTAAAAAATTCTTCGGGGTGATCTACCACTTCCATTGAATAAGAAGCAAAATGGAAAGAGCGACTTTCCACCTCTTCCTTTCCAAAATGACTAAACTTAATTTTCGCAACTAATCGCGCCATGATAATGCTATCAGAGAATGTATTCATTAACTCTAGAAATAGAGTGCTAGCATCATCGACCACTGCTTCGATGTCGGTCTCATCTTTATGAAATTTTATCACATAATCTTGAACAGCTCCTTTTAAACTTTGCCTATGAAAACGTAATGTTCCGCAGTCGTTTGAGAAAGACATGATCGCCCTTTATCTAACCCATCCATTGCATGAAAACAACAACTCTTCTCATAGTAACATTTATTGAATAATGGTAACAAGCATGCATTATAAATCAATGGTTTGAAAGAGATAAAATAGATACAGCTGGTAACTATCATACAGCGAGCAATGATAACCATACAGGACTTTGGCAGTGTTGAGGTAAGGAGGAAAGAAGCATTGGTTATGAACGTAGCTACTACAACGAACAGACAAAATAGGAACACACAAATCCTTAAAACGTTTCGTGACTTCATGATAATGTTGATTCACTCTACTATCCCAAGGTGGGAGCAAAATATCATCAATGATTAGATTGGGAAATACTTTCCTCTCCTTACCAGGATTATTACAAAAGATGCGTATAACATTGAAAGCAGCTAACCATCGTTTAAAGTCAATAAGAAGAGCACTCTCACAAGAAAAGCCATAGTCTTGCAAATATTTCAGATTAAGTCCATGAATGTGTTTTCTCGCCCATTGATCAACATTGGGATCGCAGTTGGCATGTGATGATAGACACTAACAATCTGATATGTCCAATTGTTCATAGCAATAGCACTGAGCTCCTGTACAGGTTCACCCTCACAATCCATAAAAATGATGATAGAAGCCTAAAACGGAAATTTACACATCTAAGGAAACGTTCTATAACATATTACAAAATGAAGAATTACATCGATGCTTTTCACGACAAAATACACAAATGATATGATGGCAACGAAGAAGTAAAATGTATCTAATAAGACCACGTCTACGACACTCAAAGCACATAAGCGAATTGTCATAGGGTAGAGTTAGGAAAGGACTAGCAATTCTCCTTCTTTGATTTGCGTTTTGATGTAGCATTCTTCTCCGACTTGCGCTTCGTACCACTGCTGTTAAGGATTTGATCAATTATGTCGTCCACGTTGGGTGGTTTCGGAATATATAGGATGGATTCCATATGCATGGAGAGAGAGGCTATTTTATTATCCTTGTGTCGACCATAATATAGCCCATTCACTTTGAAAAGGATATCCCAAGTACCTTCTCCGAGCTCATCACATCTGATGGGTATTGAATGATCTCCATCCTTCTTATAGTAAGTACACCAATGTGATACCGGTAGGCAAATGTGATTACCATCCCAAATCTTTCTATAGGGAGTATCCTTGTCATCTCTAGCCTTCCACTCTTGAGCAAGAGGAGTAGGAATGTCCATATTTAATGTCACGTACTCCTCAATAGTATCAAGTTGGTGGCGAATGTACGGACTCACGGGGATCAGTATGTAGTCCCCATACTGATTGTGCATTATCTTGACATCCGTGGAAGGGAGCATTCCCGTTTGGAGTACTACGCTATGATCATCATAACGCAAGGCTTGTTTAAATTTACGCTGTAGCGGTGTAGGATTATGTACCTTGGTTGTTTCTTCCACTGGCCTCAGTTGTAGATGATCTGACCGTAGCGAACCTTGTAACGTTTGACCGCCATTTTGTCCTACTAGTGCAGTAGATGGAGTAGATGCCTGAAAATGAAAAAAGATTGTATTAAGTTTACGTTCAAGGGAGGAGAGGGAGGGAAGTAGCGACTTACCATTTTAGTTGGATAATAGAATAGAGAGAGAAAATGTGCGTCCGTCACTCGTGTGATTCAACGATGGAATGATTCTCGCTGTGGAAGGCTCGCTATTTATAAAGAAATGCTTGATTCTCATTGGATGATGATCCTCATTGGACAATAACATCAAGTTGATTCCAAATCTGGCATCCGTTTACCAATCCGATACTTCGTTTTGAAGCTACAGCCCAAAACGTCCCAAATTCTAACTCTGTCGTTTTTCACCAATGTCCCAAAATCTTAAATGGCGTCTCACATCTAAACGAAGGCAGATACGAACAAGCCGATTCTTTCACTGAATTTGTCTCACTCTTAGCTTTCAAACGAGCTATCGCACGACAAAATCCGTCCACTGGAAGCCAAAATCGAAGCAAGCTGTCCAGGGGGGGGGACGTCAGCGGAAAATTTTTTCTCTCCGATTGCCTTGAAACTCACCCTACCGATGCAGAATTTCACGCTGAATCCGAATCTGACCTCCGTTTTCTCATCCGATGCTTCGTTTGGACGCTACACACCAAAAACATCACACACTATAGCCGCAAGACTAATCCTGGCGGTCGCCCACGTCAACCTAGACGGTCGCCCACGTCAACCAGGCGGTCGGACCAACTCACCCGAGTCTCACACTCTGTCGTTGCAGAGGGGGGGGGGACGTCAGCGAACATGTTGTGAACGTGGACCCACCTGGCCGGCACACCACGACAGACCACAACCTCTGTCGTTCCAGAGGGGGGGGGGCGTCAGCGAACATGTTGTGAACGTGGACCCACCTGGCCGGCACACCACGACAGACCACAACCTCTGTCGTTCCAGAGGGGGGGGGACTCAGACACGAAGCACCACGGCGGCCGACCACGACACTCTGCCGTGCCAGAGGGGGGGGGACGCAGCGATGGCGGCCATCTTGCGCGGTCCAGAAGTGGAGTTTTGCTTACTACTAATAGTCAATAGATATTACAATCAACATTTCAGTGATCCTTAATTTGGAATGCCCGAATTACATAATCCGTTCCGAAGGATGTATCCGTTCTGTTGTATATGTACCAATCCTTCAAATGATTTAGCATAGGCCTACTATACAATGTATGCGTGCAGTCGTGTGTATGCGACTTAGATACACATTAAGTCCTACTCTAAACGCACACTAGCAATTCCAACTTAAGTGTATACTCGTGAAAAGATGGTACATTATGTACCTTAAACATCTATACGTAAAACAGCTCGAAAAAATTTAAAAATCAGAATGCGATTTCTGTCTTCGAAGCTCTCTTGTACAGAATGTCGAAATATGAAATTAGGAATGAGGTAATACATAGGTCTTGCAACTGATAAACGTCTCGCACAGGTATAGTTAAGTCGATCCGCAATCTTGCTAATTAAAAAGCATCATGATGTCATTATTTGTACATTCAAAGTTATACATGTACTTAATATCAACAGTGGATAAATCGTCACAACGGATTATTTCCATGTTTTTGTGAACTCCTACGAGATGACAAATTGAGTGGTAACTCATGTTCAGGTTTTACAAACTTATGTGAAAATAGTTCATTATACTTAATAAATATGCATGACTTTCTGATAGGTCAAGTATTTTATATTTCAGGTTATTTTGCAAATCGTACATATAAACTGCTGATTATGGTAAACTGGTCTGATGCATGGTTGGAGAGACCCGACAACAACAACGTTCAAATCAAGCTATGGGCTAAGAAGAAAGATGACCAATATGTTCACTGTATTCTATGTAAAACTGATCTTAAATATGACACCCAGGGCTTTCAGTGTTTGGCGCAACATTCAAAAAAACCTAAACACAAGCTGGTATCTGATGCACGTTTTGCGGCGTCTGCCAGTCGTTTAGCTGTGAAATCACTCATCACGTCAAACAAAGAACAACAAAGCCATTATAACCTTAGATCCAACATTGAAGGATAAAGTGTCCGCTGCTGAAGCCACATGGATTTTTAAGGTAGCAGAGACCGATTTGAGTTTTCGTAACTGTGACGACACTCCGCTTCTTTTTAGAAAAATGTTTTCGGATAGTGAAATATGCAAGCATTTCACAATGAGCAAAGACAAGGCATCTTACATCTTTCAAGATGGGTTAGGACCCCTGTTAGCCAATTACCTGTGTTCTGCCGTGAAGAAATCGGAGGGTTGTTTCACACTGATTTTCGACGAAACAACTACCGTGCAAAACAAGAAACAAATGGACTTACTGATTAAATATTGGGATGAAGATATCAGTGAGGTGGTCACAGCTTATCTAAACTCACTTTTCTTTGGAAGAGCGACTGCTGCAGAAGTGACGGAAATGCTTGTAAACCTAAACGACATTGCTGATTTCGATTTGCCCTGGAACCAACTAGGGTAAACTCGGCTAATTCGGAGGCACGGGTAATTCGGAGGTATTTTCTTTGATCAAATAATTTTCAGACTTAATGAAATCTGACTGTCGCTGTTTTTGGCATGGATATCTATGTCGGTATGCGCGTCAGTCATGAAGTAAGAATGAATTCAAAACGTCGTCGCTGAAGAATTCAAAACTTCATTTATTGTAGGTAGCAATAGAAATGCGATAAAAATTCGCTGTTTTTGCATACACATCGTGGGAAAGTCGATATTTCTGCAGCATATGTAATTTATCTGCCGATAGACAGTTTGGCTGTAGAATGAACACTTGTTGCAAGTTTAAAAGTTTTGGCGAATCAAAACAGATCATAGTGCACTTGCTATGCGCTTAGCTAATTCAGTCAAAAATTAGTTTTTTCGTCAGAATTTCTGTGATCATGGATCGCCAAGCACGAGTTGCTGCAGCAAAGAACGCTGTTTTATCGAACAATATTTCCATTTACAAGGCATCGAGACAATTTAACATCCCCGAAACAACTATACGAAGGCATTGCAATTCCGAGAACAATTTAAGTGGGCCAGGACGACCTCGAAAGCTAAGTGAAGCCCAAGAATTGGAACTGGTGAAATATTCAAGAGACATGGTTCGCCTGGGATTTGGCTTGACGGCAAGCGACATGATTCGTTGTGCAAACGGGATGACGGGTGGTGATAGCAGACTGAGCTGGGATTGGTGGTCATCTTTCAAAAGTCGTCACAACCTTTGTTTGAGAGCGTCCGAACCAGTGGCTCACTACATGGCAACGATGGCGAATCGCGCGATTATGGATGACTTCTTTGACAAATACGAAGCCAAGAAATCCGAACTCAACTTGGAGAACAAGCCGCATCTGATCTACAATCTCGATGAGACCGGACTACAGATAGCCGGAGGATCGGGCCGCGTGGTGGCCCCACGCGGCATGAAGCGAGTGTGCTCGCGGACAAAAGCGAGACGAGGACCCTTCTCATTGCTGTCAGCGCGTCTGGTGCTATCTCGCCTGGGATGCTGCTGTTCAAAGTAAGTTACAATTCTAATATTCTTACATGTATTGTCAAGGTTCGACAGAATAGAATTTTATAGCCTAATAGGCTTATCTTCATCAAACTATGATAAGCTCACAATTCTTATAGGCTACATGCATACTAATTGACAAGCACGAGGTATAGGCCTATTTAAGACCGAGCTATAGGCTAGATCTTCTCAATCGCCCAACAATTGAGGCCTAGGTCTAAAATTTTTTTTCCTATTTCTAGGGGATTCGGCGAACGCTCCTTCACGACGTCGAGAAAGAGCTTCCTCCAGGCTGGATGGCCGAGTTGACGGAGAAGGGGTGGATAACTGCAGACTCCTACCTAGTGTTCTTCAGGAGATTTGTGGAACATTTGCCAGCTGAGCGTCCAGTGCTTGTGGTGATGGATTCCCACTCAAGCCATGTCACCCCCGAAGCCATCAAATTGGCTCAGGATAATGGAATTGAGCTCATGACATTTCCTGCTCATACCACTCACATCCTGCAACCCTTAGATGTTTCCATTTTTAAGTCATTGAAATCGCATTGGCGATCTGTTGTTAGTGATCATTTGAGAGAAAACATAGGCATTTCTGTGTCGCGCTTGGATTTTGCCAGATTGGTCACCAAGGCCTACATGGCATCATTCAGCCTTTCTAACATTCTCTCGGGGTTTCGGGCCACTGGTTTATTTCCAGTAGATAGAACAGCCATTGATGATGAGAAGCTGGAATTGTCTTTGCTTAGTGAGAAAGATGGGACCGATGTTTCTCCATCTGACGAAAACACCGCCCCTTCTACTAACCTGCCCAATCTCCCCACAGTTGCTGCGCGTGATGAGAAGAAAAAACGTAGAGTACAGAGAGCGCGAGTGTTGACCGAGTGCAAATTGTCATCAGATGTTGACCAGAACCTTTGTCCGATTTGTAACGTGAATTATTCTCTTTCAACTGATCGTGAGTGGGTGAAGTGTCACCTATGCCCTGTATGGGACATGAACAGTGTTTTGCTGAGAAGTATTTGATTACGCATTTGAATACTGTTGTTTGCAGTGCTTGTCGACGATAATGTACAGTAGTTCTGTCGATCGTCAATATATTTTTCCTTGGATTTCTGTGTTTTTGTCTCAAGAATTGAGCTGATCAAGCTATTCAATTTTTATTATTATTGTTATTATTTTTGAGCATTATTATTGTTATTATTCCAGCACCAACATTTAGAACAATACATTAGAAGTGAGAACTAACAGGCAACCTAGGCAAAAACACCTAGCTAAATGTTTATACATCATTAGATACACTATTAGATATTACCACCGAATTAGCCGAGTATACCTCCGAATTACCCGAGTATACCGCCACATTAGCCGAGTTGTTAATCATTTCGTCTACTTACTGACTCTAGAAAATGATAATTGTAAAAAGAAATTTGGTGTGCTGGAGTCATTCAAGGTTCCCTCATATACCCCTAGACGTAAATTTAGCGAGATTAGATATAGTTCAGCTGAGAAAAATTGCTTTTTAGCAAAAATACCTCCGAATTAACCGAGTTTACCCTATTCAGCATTTCTGTCGACGGTCCCAATATAAATAAATGCATTTACCGCAATTTCAACAAGTCGTTGCAGGACAAAGGAAACCATGGTCTGATCGAACTCATCACATGTACCTTGCATGTAGTACACAACGCTTTTAGAAAGTGTGTCACATCACTTGAATTTGGTGATATGGTTGATCAGTTAGCCTTCGATTTGCATGCTTGGTTTCACTCGTCCCCTTGCAAATTTGGGGACTTCGTAGATCTAGCAGACTCAATTTCAAAAAAGAATGAAGCATTGTTCATTCGTCATGTGAACACAAGATGGTTGAGTTTGTCCAAGACATTGGCCCTTATTTTATCCCGTTGGAAGGATTGTGTTAAATACTTCATCGAGTTCCTCCCCAATCAAAAAGAAACAATGCGTTATTTGGCGAAAAATCAGCGTTTTGAAAGGATAAAGAAATGTCTGACCGTGAACAAGAATGACGTCCTTTTCACTATAAAATTCCTCCTTGACATTGCTCCTGCTTTTGAAGCGTACCTTGTCAATTTTCAAAGCTCAAAACCGTGCGTCCACCTACTATTTCCTCAGATGATGCATTTATTGACAACGCTTCTGAAACGTTTCATGAAAGCAGATACTGTTGACAACAAGACGGCGAGTAAACTATCAAAGTTGGACATCAATGATCCATCAAACCATCTATCGAACTTTGATTTTGGACAGATGGATGATGTTTTGAAGCGAATGCCAATGGATCAACGCAAGCGATCGCTTCAGCAGATGAAAACGGCGTACATTTCCGTGACCCAATACTTACAAAAGAACTTACCTCTGCAATCGGCAGTTTTGCAGGACGCAACTTGTCTAGCTCCGAATTCACGAACAGATGAAAGTTCAGCGGAAGCCATCGGACGACTTGCAAGCAAGATACCACATGTTGTCAGCGAAAGAGAGGTCATATTAGTAAGGGATGAGTGGAGACTATATCAAAGCCAATATGAAATCGCGGTGAGTGAGAAGGACCGCCTCGATCACTATTGGCTTGAGGTGATGAACTTAAAGACGGAAACGGGCGAGAGAATGTTCCCACACTTGACAAAGGTTGTAAAAAGTTTCTTGTCAATGGCACACGGCAATTCTGATGTTGAACGCAGCTTGTCGTTTAATCGAAGGACGCTTACCGACGACCGGAATAAGTTGTCAGAAGAAGCATTGATAGGCATTAGGCGGGTGAAGGAGTATGCTCATCGTTGTGGCGGTGCTCATAACGTAAATACTCTTTCACGGGACATTGTCGGTGCAGTTCAGCAATCTCATCGAAAGTATGAAGAAAGGAAAAGAAGGGAGCGTGAAGAACTCGAAGCAATGAAGAAGAAGAAAAGCAAAATGCCGAAGCTGAGAGACAGCGTATCGAAAGTGTCCTCATGGCTGAGAAAAGCAAAGAACAATTAGATAAGAAAGAAGAACTTCTGAAAGATGAAGAAATTGCTTTACAAGAAGAATACAAATTAGCTCAACGACTTCTTGAAGATACCAGAAAACAAATGAACGCTTCTATTGAGAAGAACGACATGATGGGAGTGAAGGTCGCAAGCGAGTTGCTGAAAACTGCCCAAGAACGATTAGAAAATGCAGCTGGAAAACGAAGTGAATATCAACAGAAAGTTCAAAGGATAGGTGAAAAACGTAAATGTGCCTATGAGAAGCTGATGGCAAGCGCAAAACTACAAAAGAAATAGAGGGAATATTCTTCTTTTTTCTATCTAAATTTTCTGGGCAGAGTAGTTGACCCTCCCAACTGTAAATGTACATGTATCAAATTTGTGATTGCTACACTACGCTTTGCTCGAAATTGCTTGCTGATGCAGTTGACTAAACTCATTATTACTACAACGAACTGTTCTTAATTAAGATAACTTATTAGTTATATTAAGTGCCCTGGGCGTCTATTTCAATGTTGCTGTTTCAATACATCAATACATCTGTTTCAATACATCGTGATTGTTTTGTCACCGATTCGTTTTGCTTTACATTCATAATGTACGAGCGTATGTTACAATGCTACAAATATTTAAGAAAAATTTATTGATATTTATAATGCGAGAACTCGTTCTTAGTTTTATCATTTTTAAAAAATGAACCGTCATTTTTTTTCATTTTTTGGTAAAACTAGTGTCATTTTTTTCATTTTTTGGTCATTTTGTCGCTAGACACCCTGTACTTCCCTACGCGCTTGATAATGCTGATCCGGCGAATTTCCAAGGCGTTAGCGCAATTTTTTAGCTACCAAGAATCAGATGGGGAACTTCATAGCATGAAAAACAACTTTCTTGGCAAGTTGAAGTATTGAAGGTGTCATCGGCGGATGGTGACACGACAACTGGAAAATGTGGCGTCGCTGTGGGAGATGGGCATCTTGAGCCTGCAAAAAAGGCGAGAACATCAGCGGATGCCACTGTGTGCTGGGATCCACAGGACGCTGCCGTGAAGCACTGAGTCTAGTTGATGCAGGCCATTCCGTTTGCAACAGCGCTGATTGGTAATGCAGCTTTTTCAATGCTATATACCAGTGGTTCTTTGCCTTTTTGCTCAGATTCCTCCCTACACGTAGAAAGTGTGTTTAATTTCTCCCACCTAACTGGCAGGTCCCTATTCAAGTTTAAAAAAGAAGTTTAAGATACCATAGCAACACATATTTTCCGAAACAGACTTTTCAAGTAACCAATCCTGAAAAGGGGAAGTATACGTGTGTTTAGAAAGTGTTTTCAAGAAAGACTGGAACAAAAAGCTACTTGTAATGACCAAAGACGATGATTGCGCTGAGCCTGATAATTATAACACAACTCCTGAATTCGAGGTGTCAAGTTCGTGAGTTTCAATCTCAAATCTACGCGTACGTATATGTTGAGTCGATTTTTCTTCTTAGCTACCAAATCTGATAGCACCGTAAAAAGCAAACCTATTTCAATGAGTAGCCTGTTTACATGTATTATGACTGCTGTTGCAATTCTTTATCTAGGAAGAAATCAACAAATCTTGCTCATTCAAAATACTCCATCAAACCCCATTCTTCCCAATTCTTCCTTCGAACGTCATTCCAACCCTGGCATGTTGAATTCCTCCCCAGGGAGTCACATGTCCCTGGTTTAGAATCATACAAAAATACAGCCGAAACATCATACAATCATATGTCAGTTCGCTATCATCAATCGTGAGGTGCTGTACGCCGAAGTCCCTTCTTGTAAAGTGAACTTTTAATGAAGATAATTTTCGACTATTGACGCATGAAATATTGTGGAGGAATCTTGGAGTACGGAGACTGGAAAATGCGCTTTTTTGCAAACTGAACATTTGTAGTACAAAATATTGCTATATGACAATGTCGATGGATTTATTGCATCACGAACTTATTCTAAATTATTTCAGCATCACCCACTTTGTTATTTCTTCATAAAATACAAAGAGTCATTTCCGCTATTTCTTAAATGCATCAATCACTTTCACGTGATGTAGGTAGTAGGCTTGCAGTCACATTGTCTAAATGTGTACTGTTTCTGTAATCTTTCGATAATGCAAATTCAATGTCAGTTATTGATTAGCACTTTGTAACATTATATATTTTTATTCTACAAACGGAACACAATGCAAGGATCACTACAATTCTAAAATTTCATTTAAAATGAATAATTTTTTATCGAAAAGCATTTCATCGAATTTGCATTATCGAAAGATTACAGAAAGCACATTACACGAAGCGGCCAGCTGGTATGACTTCTCACCGCTTGGACAGGGTCGAGTAAAAGAAGGAAATGCACGGGTCTCATATTTCATGTGGAAAGTAGTTTCATGCATTCTCTCCTAGATCCAGGGATTGTCAATAATGGATTGCAATTTCATGGGGCAAAGAAATTATGAAATTAGAATCCAAAAATCGAACAGTTTCTGTATCTTGATAACATTGCCAAAATTTGTTTGACTACGCACGTTACACAGCAATAAGCAACCTATGGTTTTAGAAATTTCGTGGGTATGAAAGTAGGTCTCCGCGGCACATTGGCTAAGTGCTTGGCCTAGCGATCTTCTGGTTCAGAGTTTGAGCCCCGAAAGTGTCATTGGAAGTCTTCAGGAAGGCCATCCGGACTAAAAGATCACAACGTTCCAGATTAAAGTCGGACTGTGTCAGCACCGTCCAAGCCCCCAGTGAGGGGGAGTAGTGACGTTAAACCATCATTTTTTTAAAGTAGACTATATCGCTAGCATAGCAACTGGAGGCCGACCATTTTTACCATTTGATTGATCCCACCTAAGACAGGCTCCTTACCGTACGTTATTCATTCAATCAAGATAATGGTTGCATTATCTGGCTTTCTGCGGTTAGTCAGACCAATCAGACAAGTGGATAATTTCCTTGGATTCTCTCTCACAGACGCCTACCTATGAGAATTTTCCCTATATGAAGTATATCCTTTGTACCTCATGCCACAAGTGGTGTCATAAAAAATGTTCCCATCTGCGCTCTCTGGTGGGAGTGACACATTTCCAATGCCCTAAGTGTCGAAGCGCAAATACCACCAATATTCCGACACGACTCTGTAAGAAATTGATGGCAGCCCTAGCATACGAGAGGTTAGCCACTTTTGCTATCTCGGAGATATGCTGGACAGTCAAGGTGCAGTGGAAAGGGCAGTGAGAGTTTGGGTGGCTAATGCTTGGTCCAAATGGAGAGAGTTAGCCAGCCTTTTGAACAAAAAGAGTGTCCCCCTTAGATACAGAGCTCAGGTGTATGAACTCATGTGTATGGCTCAGAAACATGGTCCTTGACACAGAAGTTGTTTGAAGTATTGCGAGCATGTGATCGGAAGAATGCTGACATACATGGCAGGAGTAAAATGGAGCGACGGAAGATCAAGTGGGGAAGTGGCAAGAATGTGTGGTCTGAAGGAGCTGGAAGATCGGGTTAGAAGAAGGCGTCTGAGATGGTTCGGTCATGTAAAGAGAGCTGGGGAAACTGCTTGGGCAGAGTGGAAAGCATGGAAGTCCCTGGGCGTCGAGCCGTCGGAAGACCAAGAAGAACATGGCGTCAATGTGTCTCAGAAGATCTGAAGAAAATAGGAATCCCCGAAGAACTCGCTGCCAACCGAGATGAATGGAGGAGAGCCATCAACCGTCCAGCCCCAGGAGATGGGATTCAACGGACGTTAAATGTGGAGTTAGAGAGTAAGAGTAAGTATGAAGTATAATCTCTAAGAAATGCATTACAATCTATACATACTATTGTTTTAAGGGGAAAACTACTGCTACTGAAAATACGCTTGCAAACACAGATTATAGTAAGTCGTAGACAAAAGATGTACACGTACAACAAAACTAAGTTTACTCAGCGAGTGAATTCCATACAACTGAGGCTGTCACAAATGTTGACAATCCCTGCCTATATCTTATTCAGCAATTTGCTGTAAAAAAATCATTCCTTTGAAGTTTCTTTTAAAAGTCCTTTTGAATTCAGCCAATTCAGTTGTGCTTTCATGTATGAGAAAAGATGCGGTGAAGTCGAATAGTCGTTCAATTGTTTGATATTGGACTTAAAATCCGTGACCTAGATAACCTCTTGTTTGCATGAACTCGTTGCGAGACATGTCATACTTCTTGTGCTACAGTCACGATTTGTAAACGTCGAGGTTATAACAGGTCTTATCACCTTGTCATTGTTATGAAGATCGTTGTATTTGAAGTTAAAGATGAACAGACTTTTTATTGGGTATGCTTTCAGCAGTGATTGAAAGTTATACTTTAGACGTGATGAAGAGGAAATTAGTTACTCCCAGTTAACAGTGTAGGTTTTGATACTTCTAATTCCGGAGGTTTCTACCGGAGGGCTCTTTTCTAGTTTCCTCCCGCCATTTCCATAACACGTCTTGCTTGAGGAAATCACAAAAATCGAATCGGATCATAGCACTAGGAACATAGGTATCCTTGATACTGGAAAACTCGTGTTGACGACGATTGTGAATCGTATGTAACGTATGAAACTGCGCACGAGTGGGCTGGCTCCAATAAAGTATACCAGATGATAAATAGATATAAAAAATGAAGCAAAGATGTAAAAAAATGAAAGTTTCGGTTGTAGAATTTTATTCAGAATCCTTTCTATGAAGCTTTAGCGTCACTACTCCCCATACTGGGTCCTTGGACGGTGCTGACATAGTCAGACTTTTCTGGAGCGTTGTAGTACTTTTCGTCCGGATGCCCTTCCTGTCGACTTCCAATGACACTTTCGGGGCTCGACCTTGGGACCGAAAGATCGCTAGGCCAAGCACTTAACCACTGTGCCACGGAGACCACCTATATCAGACCTATATGTTATAGAATTCATTCCTAGGGAAAATCTAAGTAGAAGGGGATTATATCGCGGATATCTATGGTCCTACTTCAAAGTCAAAAATCTGACATACTTCATTCATGGACTCGTAGATATAAAAAACACTAATTGTTTTATGGTTGTTATAGTTGTTAACACCGTGAAGACAAATGATAATTCAACTTGTACTCCTTTGCAGCAGGAGCTGGCAACCTCTTCATAGCGAGGGCCACAACGTTACTCCAGAGGCATTTTTTGGGCCATGATAAAAAATGAGAATTTTTTCCATGAGTGGCTTGTTGTCCTTTAAATAAAGCAATATTTCAAGCATTAATGTGAAGGCTGAAGCTGTTTCATAGAAGCAGCAGTGACGTGACTGCTTCAATAATGAGAGTAACTAAAGGCACGTCATACATATGTTGTCCTAATTTGCTCCCTCTTTGCTTAATTCTTGCATGCGTTCTCATGCGGCCGGATTATTTACCTAACATTTACTGCAACTGAAGCGTATCATATCAGGCCGGTATCTCAGATACCTTAGGTTGACTCGCAACGAATAGCCAAAAATAGTCTGTCGGGACAGACGCAATGTCAATTGAAAAGCAAGCGGCAGGTCGGAGGTCGTCCGTCTCTGCTTTACAGCGAACGATTTCTGCCCATTTGATGTCTTGTCTTTCGCGGATGAACAGCAGTCTATTGTCGCACAGTAAGTAGTCACAGCCCAGCGTGTTCTAATTCACGGTACTTATGGGTTATCTCCCCCCCCAGGTTTTCAAACTTCTCTAAAATCTGCAAAAGTGAATCAATCGTCACCAAACTTTAGGTAGACGTACTTAAGCATATTTTCTACCTACACACAAAATTTCATGCAGATCGGACAAGTACTTTTTGCATTAGAGACGATAATATGAAGTGTAGCGAAGTCAACAGCTTGATCTGACTTCGTCCGTTCGACGCATTATTGTTATTCGTGTGTGCATTGTTCTCTCTCCCTCTTCGTCTCATCCACTTCTATTTGAAGTCTTCCCACGGCCACTACCTTGCCACACCTTTTTAAGTTAAAATGTTAATGTACGGATGTGCCTGGTCATCATCACTTGATGAGTTGTCGGGAAATGACTTTGTTGACTTCAAGTGCTTTCTGCTCAGACGGTGAGGTCAGGCGAAGTCAGATCAAGCTGCAGACATCGCTACACTTCAAGTGATCGCCCCTAATTCAAAAACTGCTTGTCCGATTTCCACAAATTTTGGCCTGTAGGTAGAAAATATCCTCACTTACGAGTGCCTGAAGTTTTGTGACGATTGATTCACTTCTACGGATTTTAGATAAATTTGAAAAGGTTGAGGGAGATAACCCATAATTACCTAATTTCACTTGCATCCACAGTTGTGAGACTGACAAGGATGACAAGTGCGACGTCTGTGCAAGTGTGATGCAGCACATTGAACCGATGTCTTTGTACAGTCCGTTTCCTAAATCGTCGCACACCACGAAATATTCTTGATCTTTTGCTCATCCTCATAAAATTGAATCGTGAGCTCATAATTGATTGATTAAATTTGACCTATTGTCTTGACCAGTCAGGACACTATAGGCCTAGGAAACAGTGTGGTTTGCCTAATTAAATGAAGTAATTAGTGATTGGAAGTTTGTTGCTTCATAATCATAGCGATGATCATTCATGTCGGCACTCGTATGTCCTCCTGTCATCATTGATTGAGTTGTAAAAATCATGTCGATCCCTTTATCGGACGCCAGCGTCAGCAGCTACTGCGTGAAGGATTGGTATTGTTTGTGAACAGGTGCAGAGCAGACAGTCACAGACAGATTAGAGATTCGAAAAATTTTGACCTCAACCGAGGGAAATGATGACTCACCATGACTGAGTGTGGGAATAATAATAAGTGTATTTGCATGAAACAACAAATACATAGCCCAGAGGAGGGCATGCAGCTAACACTTTAGAAAATAAAACAAATGGAGGTGAGGGTCGGTCGTGCTTCATCTGCAGCTACCAGATATCGTTTCTAGCAAAGAAGTCACCAACACACCTCTTAAACTCGGATAATGAAGAGGCACGTCTCTCTCTCTGGCTGACAAGGAATTCCACATGTTGATGACATCACACGAAAAAAAGTAGTGAGCGAGTGTCACAGTGTGAAACTTTAGGATAGATTTTCAGGTAATTATTCCTCAGATTGCCTTGATAGCAGCATGTGAAGAGGTCATTAAACTTGACACCAACAAGATTGTGCACAATTTTGTATAAGTAGATCAATCGATATCGATGTCGGCGCGCAAGTAATGACAAAAGACCAAGTTTCTTCAAGTGAAGTCTGTAGTCGAGATTTCGTAGATGTGGAAAGAATCGAGTCATTCGCCGTTGAACACTTACCACAAGATCTATGTTCTTGACTCGGTAGGGATGCCAAATAAGACATCCAAACTCAAGATGCGGTCGAACCATGGCCTTATACAAAGTTGTAATTGCTCCAGAATCTTTATAGAGAAAGCACCGGTTAATCATGCCAAGCATTCTCCTTACTTTGTTGACACATACCGCAATATGCTCATCAAAAGACAGCTTCCCGTCAACGTGAATTCCCAAGTCCTTGACTGAGCATTTCGCATGTATAATATTCCCGGAAATAGAATAAATGGAACAGGGATTTCTTGCACCAAAGTGAGCGACGCATGATTTATCATTGTTAATGGGTAGACCATTTAAGATTGACCATTCACTGATGGAATTCAGATCATGTTGTAGTCGGTCGACATCTGTACAAGTCCTGTCATCTAGTCCCGATATGCGCATTGCGAGTTTGACATACTTTATGAGAAAGCTGTGACAAATTCCAATGTCCAAATCGTTTACAAAGATGGCAAACAATAATGGTCCGAGGACTGATCCCTGTAACAGACCACTAGGAATGCAAGTGAGGCCAGATAACTGCCCACCGAAAGCAACAATTGGAATAAGACAAACGCTCTGCCTAAACGCTCTGCCAATAAAAGTACTAAACGCAACCTGTCACAATGATGTGAAGTTTTTTGAAATTGAGCATCTTCATCATTGAAAATCGCGTCAGATTTTCTTTTAGTAGCAATTTTTGGTAAAATTTATGGGTACTGTATCTCTTTGAACATTCAACGAATCTTGAAATCTTTACATGATGAAGCTGAATGAGAGCTCACACTGTCTGTCAATTTTCATAAAAAAATTCTGTCGTCTTCATATTCCTCCATCAAAGAAAACGCTCAATTTTCTTTTGGAAGGCCTGCTGACCACAACTGACCGCTTAAGAAAGCAAATATACACACAAATAATCTATGGAACACAAGGGTTCATATGGTATATCGTTTACTAAAATTGAAGCAGGACTGCAACACGAATATTACATTTGAAAATAGGTTAACTTTTTTGTTCAATTATTTATGAAACGGTCTTTAATTGGAGAGGCTCTATTTTAGCAATTCAACAGCTAGATCCAAAAATGAATGATTTCAAACACAGAGGCCTTATAACTTTGTTCCCTGATACACATCATTGAGATGAACACTTCAAAGATTAGAAGATCCATCCGAACTGCTGATGTCAAAGCAGAAAAGCTCTTGGATTGCGATGTCTAAGGAGGAAACATTTAATTAAAGGCGTGCTCTAGTTGATTATTTTGTGTCATAGAAGTCCATTCTCTCCATCAAAGCAATATCAACGGAAAGTTAATCATGCATTTATCTTCAAGAATATTAGAAAACAAAACAGAGAGATAGAGAACATTCGGGTAAGTTGACAAAGAATGTTTCCTACCTGTGTCATGGATTTCTGTCTAAGTGCAGCAACAGTGGGTAGAAATTGAGCGGTTTGCGTCTATGACAAACCGAAAACCAGTTAGGCCTCAGCCACACTGAAAGCAAAGCAAGCACGAGCGTCCCGAGCGAACGTATGTCCGTAAGCTATCAATCGCTCTCGTTTGCTTTGCTCGCAGTGTGGCAGTCTACAACTGCTGTAATCATAGAAATTGACAACAAGAAAAACTCTAGAATGGAAATTAAGCTTCATGCAATGCACAATAACGGCACATAAATCGCACGCATTTTCGCTTAGATGCACCTGCCAACGTCTGTATCATTGGGTTAGAATCAGTCACATGAGTAAATCGAAAGTTTTAATTGGTTCTTCATGCCCCAACTTAGTTCCCTCGGATGTGCCGCGACCTTGAGTCAATTTCCATTCTAGCGAACTTCAGATAAACAGTTAATTTCTATGGCTGCAATGATGACTTTATATTTGCTGCAAAACGCTTTACTCGGAAACGCTTGGAAAAGCTCGCAGTGTGGCTGAGGCCTTAGACAATGAAATTCTGCCTGTTGATGGTTTAGAAATGCTTTCCGAAGTCATTGGTCACATGGTCAGATATCTATGATTCATACCACTCTTACATCGAGGAAGAAATATGTCAGTTTGGCATAAAACTGTGGCGACCACAGAATTAGATTGTTTAATCGTATCACTTTGCTAGAAGTGCAAACTTATTCAAACAGATGGCCCATGCAGGAACTTAATAAGTGGGCAAAAAGAAATTTTTAATACCTTACAGAGATAGGGAAAATAGTCGTGCGTCGCTTGGGGATTGCTGTGCATTCCTTTAAAATGCTCCGATCGTCACGATTCCTTCAGATTCGAATAATTCAGATCATTGCGCAAACGTTTTCTCGATAATGTTGGGCCCTCCGATCATTTTAAAAAAGTTAGCAGGCGCATGAAAAAACGTTCACAAACTTCTCTGTAGAACTTGACATCGACTGTGTCTCATTGCTGCGTGATCCGGTTGATAGCAGTCACTGAAACTTTGCACAATTTGGCGTGTTTGATGTTGAACTGGCTGCTGATTGTTCGATTGCTATGGTATTTAGTCAGGAGATTGTGCCATTTCAATAACGTTACATGTTCCAATGTTTCCCTTCTAGTCAAACGGAAGAAGAGACGATCTGTCTAATTCTGTGGTGGCGACAATTCGGTTACACTACCCTCGATTTACTTCGGTGTAATCAATCGCTCTTGGTGTAAACTTAAATTACTTTTCCAATCACAGTGATTTACAAAATCAGACTTAGTATAACTAGCGGATGATACCTACTATCGTTACCACAGTAAAATAGAAAACACGTGTGCGAGTGGACATGTGAAACACTTCAGTACGCAAAATTGTCGGTCGACGATCATTTCAACAATTGGAAAACCCTGCAAGAGGCTATGGCAGATTCGTCAGTGAAACTTCAAGTTTGCTGTCGAGACATAAATGTCAGTGACGACAATGTCATGCAAATGGCATAATGTCATGTCATCCAGTTTGCCTATTGTGAATCAATTACACCCTTTGCATTTTTGCACTTTATAAACACCTAACATCCTCTTGCACTCTCCGTGTAAAGAAGAGAAGAAACACAGACTACACATCCCCTACCATTCCTTCGTGCCCATGAATCATGTCATATGTTGCGAGGATTGGACTATGTTGAAAATACTATCTAAGTCAAGTAAGAAAATGTGAGGCAGCTCCTTGTAATTGATGACAATTTACTGGGCTCCAATTTACCAATAGCAATGGAAATTCACCTGACTAACAGTTTAGGTGAGAGTATTAAAATATAGAAGGAATGAAGAAAGTGATTGCATAAAAACGTTAGTAAAAAGGAAGTTTCAATAACTGTCAAGCTCTTGTTTGTTGTTAATAAATGGCTGCAATTTATTGATAAAAATGATTCACGTAAACGGATTTTATTGTTGTCGCCATCATAAGCAAGAATTGAGCACGTGAGATAGTTGATGATGTGACAGTTTTGAATTTGCTTGTAAACTGAAGATGTTTTACGAAAAGATATCTCGTAAATGTTCCTTGTAGCGATGGTGAAAGGATCTGATGGTACTACCGATGTAAAATCATTTTTGCACGTGATCTGGTTGATGTGATATTTTTCTTATTACACAGTTTTCTTAAATAAACCTACCTAAACTGCTAGTCAAGTCAAGGTCTATTGCTATTGGTAAATTGTAGCCCAGAACTACCTGTCGCATATCATCATCGTCATCATTCATCTTCATACTTCAATCATTGTCAATCATTTTCCCTATCCTTTCTTGCCAGACGTTACTCCAGCTATGTTAAACTATGTTTTATGTTTGAATTGCTTACATAGCACTACTAACCTTATAATGAATTCCTCTTTTACCTGAAGATGGTCTGTGAATGCTGACCGAAAAACCTTGTATTTAATTATATTTATAATTGTTTAACATCAAAGTATTCCTGATTCTTTCCAACATAATTTCATCTATAATTGGCATAGATTACGCTCCTTCCGGTGCATTGGAGTAAACATTATCTCCCGCTTATCTTCCAACTTAGACAGACATGCGGGCCAATCTGTCTCAGATTGATTAAAATATCGGCATCTAGAACTACAATAAATAAATAAATGAACCTTGTTTATACTCGGAAGCTCATAAGGCACAGAGCCTTTCTTCCATGTGGCCAAGGTGTTACTTATCCCACTCTCATTCTTTCTGTGATGAGTATTACCAATTTTTAAAAGTCTTAGGTTTGACACGACCAAAGTTTGAACCGAAGTCTTCCGGACGGTGAGCGAGCACTCTGCCACAAGACCACAGCGCCACATATGATTCATAGCTGATGACAGGCAACAACGTTCTCATCGTCATGAAAGAAGAGCGTGGTTTGTGAGGCAATGTGCTTTTCAGATGGAATTAGCTTCTTTCATAAATAGTTTCAAAAGTTTTTGTCCAACCAGTGAGTTAAGTAATTTCGAAGCAGCACTAACTGCTCAAAAATGCTAAAAATACTAAAATGCTCAAGTAAAACCACAGTGGCAATTGAAGCGTTAGTGACCGGACACAGATAAGTGTGTATCCATTGTTCTATTTTTCAGTGTTCTCTCTTGGGTGGTAGTCTATTTTTCAACATCTCCGAGTGTAAAGGCATTACGATATATCGCTTTAATATAGCTTGTGTCTTCATGTAGTCGTCGAAACTTTGCCTTCAACACGACAAAGATATTTAACCAAAACACGAACACGACTGAGCTCCTTTAACACTGCATGAACACGAAGTCCAACCACCTGCGTTTATCACGAGATCAGCACAATATATTTTCTGAATAATTCACTAAAATTAGACAAGTCAATACAAAGCAATGGCCCACTGGAGGAGGCTGGCCATAATTCAATAATGATAAAGAATTTGAATTTGATTGAAAGTTCAGTAGTTGCTGTCAAAAGCCTCAGACATGTAACAGATATTATACAAAGCTGTTCATGAAGGTGCTCTCAACGCAGAGAAACCTTTTCATATTTATGATGAATTCCGCTGATGAAAATGAGCGTTTGTTTGCATCGGAGATGTTTGGATGGGCAAGAATGGCGTAAAACGTATAAGTGCTCAGGTTCGGATGCTGGGCAGCGAGCGCTTGGTCCACCATTACACAGGGTCCGCACAGGAGGTCAACACGAAAATAAAACATTACTCTAACTGCAAAAAGACGAGCACGAATGACAAGGCTCAGCACGACACGATCATGTTCGTGTCACAAACGCCCACCTCTCATGTGAATGCTCCATTGACAGCTAAATACTTTACTAAATACCCGATATCTTATGAAAGCATTTGCATTTCGGCTTATCATCATTACTTATCATCTTATGATTAAAACTTGCATGATACGAAATATATAGGGGAAAGAGAGGAGGTAGGGGGCACCGCTCTGCATGGAAATCGAAACTGAATGACTGAAATAATTGTATATCATTTGCATGCCAGTATAGTACTCGTTAACACATGTGATTATCAGCTCTTCAATTGTATTGGTTTTCGAGATATACATGTGAAAAAGTTTCAGGCACAGTTTTGAATTTTTTTTGAAGAATCCTGATTTTTCCATTTTTTCATAGAAAAAAAGGTTTTTAAGAAAATGCCTCTTCGTGTTGTCGAATTTAGCGCTTTATAACAGCTTAGCTGCAGTATTGAGAAGATAGCATTACTCCTGATATGTTTTTTCAGCATAAGTTTTGAGTACCCCATCGTGGGAGATATGGGACATCTAATCGGTGGTTGTGTGGGGCGCCCTATGCCACCTCATACTACATTTACGTAGGAAGTAATCCCAATGTCAAGTATATAATATGAGCTATCTGCATCTTTATTTCGTTGCTGCACTGTACTAAAAAGGATTCATATCAAGTGAGATCGACAATTTTTCATAGTTCTATTTTTAGACCCTGGGATTTCCCGGGCTTTTTTAAGCGCTTTTCTTTTAACTCACAGGAAGAATTGTTGGACACGAATTCGATGGCGAAGTTGATGTCAACGAACTGTAATGGCTTACGTTAAAAACTCTTTGTGAAACGCAATTAGCGAAAGCGCATTTCTTTTATCTGTTCACATAGCTAATGTGATGACTCTATTCAAAATCGATTGTTTTTCTTCGTAGCTCATGTGTTTCATTCATTAAGTTAAAAGGCCTTCCGAATTTATTCTGGGTATGATAGACAATGATTGTCATTAAATTGATAAAATCGGTAAACTATCAAACTAATATCAAACTATCAAAGTTCAAGAAATTAACGCGTCCTTCAATAATAAAATTCAATTTTATACACTTCAGGATATCACAACTTGCGCAATTATCTGTTAAGAAAGACAGCATATATTGCACAGTAGAAAATGCATATTCGATTCGATCTGATATTAGATTTCGTAGGTCGTCCATACCTCTCACCCAAAATTGAAAATCCGTTTTGTCTAAATTTTGGTGTTTCACTATTTAGTTCCATTTAAGATTTTCATGGGTAAATATGGTGCTACCTCATTCTTGGATCTTTGAGACATCATAAAATGGTGTAGAGGTGGGCCTACTCATTACTGGAAGAGGAAAACCTATATCGTCCTTATCCAGGGTGGCCCATACCTCCTCGTTCTCCCCTACATAGATATTCAATTAATTGATTTATATGCAATATTGACAAAAAATTGGCCCTAACTCAATGGTATGATAATAAGAAAGGCTCATCACTTGACGAGATGCTATGTTGCATGTTGGAGGGCAGATTGAAAAGTTCGCTGCACGAGATAGAAAAAGACGCATTTCGAAACTTAAACTAGTATATTTGGCGACATAATCCCTTCTTCAATCAACACACTTAGCCCCAGTGGTGCTGCTGTGCCTGGATCCCGTGCTCGTAAAGCATGAATCTCGAGATGCTAAATACTCCTCCGCTGCCTCCATGACGTCTGTTGGATGCAGAGTGCCGACACCATTGTGAGCTCCAATTTCATTTTAGAGAAGAGATGAAAGTTCGATGCACCCAGATCCGGAGAATAGGACGGATGGGAAAAGTTCCCTAACCCACAACCTTGGATGGAGGATATGGCGGCAGCGATGGTGTCAGCAGGTGCGTTGTCTTGATGGAAGAGCAAGCCTTTCATGAGCTTCCCTCTTCGCCTGATTTTGATCTGCGTCCGCAGCTTCTGCGAGAATTATTGAGCGTAGTACTGACCAGTGATAGTCCGAGCCGTCTCTAGGAAGTCTCTAGGCAGCACACCTTCCAAGTCCATAAAAGGGAGGCCAAGACTTTTCCTGCGGACTTGATGACCTTGACCTTCCATGGAGCTGGTGATCCTGGGTGCTTCCATTGTTTCAACTGTTCATCTTCCAGATTCTCTCTTCATTTCTCTGTCATTATTCACCAAGAGTTCCACCCAGATCATCATGAATCTCCTTTAGCGTGAGTCTTTTCAAGTTGAGATAACGGATGACAGCTCAATTCATAACGGACGTTCATCTCACTCGCAAAAATTATCTGACTAACTGGCTAATGAACTGATTGGATTTAGGTAGTTTTTGTACACTGGCAGTTTACCGCATTGACTGAACACAAGTCATGCTTCGTTGATACATTGCACAGTATCTAACCACCTGCGGGATATGGCCTGGCACGAAGCTATCTAGGTTAGGCCGCGAACTTTTCAATCTCCCCTCGTATCATGTATCTGTTATATAATGCAGGCAAGCTGCCTGTTAAGAAAACAGGGTGGCCGCACATGCCCGAACTTTGAAATGTCATGTTTTACGGATCTTGTATAGCTACAGTATCGGTATTATTTTTCAAGAAAGTTTTATATCGGTTTTTACAACTTCTGATTTGAGAAAATGATGATGATCTTCATGATTTTTTGAATGAAATATTTTTCTCATGAAATCTTCGCTATTATGCTACTTCCGCTTTTTCGCACAGCCTTATTGTCTTGTCATATTTTCGTGATACTACATGTCATCATTGATTAGCGAGTGAAAAATGCCGCAGAAAAAAGATCACATAAAAGAAGTAAGAAAAATAAGACGGGTGCAATCGGAAGCTCGTCAAGGAGAGGCAAAAGCAATAGCCAGCTTAGAAGCTGCAAAGAAAATGCGAAGAGACATCGAGAAAAATATGTGATTTAGAGACTCAGTACTTGACTGTTCACTCGATCCCATGTATAGCGCGAATATGCAATTAGCTGTCACCATTTTATGTTTTGTAAATACATGAATTTGAAATAATGATGAATTTCCAGTTTCTTGACTTACTACTCTTGCAAAACGCCAATTATTTGGATACGAACTTATGAGCATTTACGACAAAATAAAAGAAATAATGTGGAAGTAAGAACTTCATGATGGTTCCTCGCAATTATCTAACCTACAGTGTCTTCACTACTAACGTGGGAATCTTTGGCACCGAAAAATACCCCAAGTTAATTTTCTGAGCCGTGCGGGCCACCCTGAGAAAACAAGATGACCAACAAAACAAATCGTCATTAATATTGTAGGCATTTTCTTGATAAATATAAACCAATTTTTATAATGAAGAATCATGATCATGGAGGGATTCCCGGAATGGGTATGTAGCGAACAATACATCACATATCGGACAGGCCTTCCACAAACAAATGGCTTGGTACTCACTCATACTGGTGAAATATAGGAAGTGGCCGTCTATTACAGGTGACGCTATGTTACAGGGTGGCTGTGTATTTTTCAAACTTTTTTGTAAAATTGTGTAATTGTAAAAATTGGTAAAATATCTTCCGTTCTCAGAAATTTCGGATTCAGAATGACCTACTTGCAATTTTTAAATAAGTAGTGTGTCTAATCACATTCTTTTACTGTAGAATGACATTTTTATCTTTCAGCGCGCAGTTCATGGACTTTGCCTAGTGCTGAAGAATCCTCTTGGAATAAACAAACAATGAGTCGATCTGCTCCTGCACCAGGCTTCATGGTGGGAAGTTTCCCTACGAGAGATATGTCGGAGATGCTAGTTCAACCGAGAACTAATCCACAAACGATCGAATCTAATCAGAGACTGACAAACTCCTCACAATCCTTCCATCCACAATTTCAGAAGGAGCTGCGAACTGTAAGTCCAACAGAAGTAGCAGGAACAGGGTTCAGTTAGAAAACTATCTCTTTAACCCTCATCAACCCACCAAACTATCTGTTTTATAAGTTAACGTAAAATGCGTGGGTCTTGTTTTTATAAGTATTCTTGCATTTTCAACTGAACTTTTATTTAAAAGTGGTTCTTGCACAAAGAAAAACTTGAGACGGTAGAATACAGGAGGAATTTAGGGATGAAGATGAACTCTTAAAACTATAATGACATTTACGTCACTCTTTGTTGGATATAATACTTCGAAAAACAGGCGTTTGTGTGGATGGAATTAAATGTCTGTCGCGGCATTGTTGTTGGGTTGAGCTAAACTAACAATACAAGTGACCCGCCTGTCGTAGCGATAATTTTCGTCGATGAATGCGTGCGAGACATCCTCGTGAAGCGATTTCACCCTTCAAATGACAGTGTACATGTCAGAAGTAGGCCACTGTTAACTGATCTTTTATCTTGCCACGCGCATTCTTTGAATTGTTAAGCGGTTGATTTGCTCACGTCAGTAATGTCTATGAAGTTTCATGCATGCACGAAGATCGGAGGATATGTTCATAAGATGTTAAATATATGCTAGTATCGGACGTAACGTTGCGTCCGATGATTGCATCCTGATATCATTCTGCCATATCACAGAATTAGATTGTTTAACTCTTTCAGTCTGTTAGAAGTACGATGGCGGAAACTTAGTACATGCGGGAACTTAGTAAGTGAGCAAAAACGAACTCCTAATACCCTACAGAGATAGGAAAACAGTCGTGCGTCGCTTGCGGATTGCTGTGAATTCCTCCAAAATGTTTCGATTGATACGATTCCTTCAGATTGGAAGAATTCAGATCATCGCGCACAATTTTTCTCGATAATCTTGGTTCGTCAGATTCTTTGTTTAGAAGTTGGCAGGCTTGAGAAATATGGTTCACTCCATCTCTTCGTAGGATTTATCAATGAATGGCACTGTGACAGCGAAGTGTGAACGAACGAAGAGCTGGAAGTGTATGACACGCACGTCACTGGCTCACTGCTTATTCAGTGACAGGTGTGTGCCATTTCATTATCGCATACGACATGACTGCCCTTCTAGGGAACAACGACTAGCAAGAATGAGCTGTTCAACCTTTTATGTTTATCGTGCTTGTGTTGAGTTTTCAATGCTGTAGCAGTATCTTGCTTTCATATTCAAAGAATAAAGGACTTTTCATTAAAGTAAAGAAGCCATTTGAGACTGAATCATGAGGCAGAGTAATAATGTTGCCTATTTGTTGCTCGCTTGAATGACATGGGAGTCGTGAGTGATGCTCTGAAATCTCAAAAGTAATTCAAGATTCCCTTCACAAATAAATGCAAAAATGTTGAATTTCTTTATATTTTGTTTATTAGCTTTAGTTATAACAAATCTTAGCCACTTACTTTATATCTGTTCAATGATTTTCTCAAGTTTCTTAGAAGAAATTCAAAAATTGAAAGTGGAAATATAGGGCCATGGGAAATTTGAATTTGATTGCATTTCTGAGAGTCGAAGAAGCTTGGCATTGAAGATCGTGAGAAATACGCAGAAAATCCCTTCAAATTTCTAAAGCCTCTTCATGAATCTTTATGACATTCGGCGCTGAAAATTTTGCGGTCAAGTTCGCACAGACAATCAGTATACAATGAACACGGAAGAATGAGAACGGGTTGAATCATAAAAATCCGATCTTTCACTTTAAGTTAGTGAGAATAGAATGGGCAACAGCTGTTTGTTTATGTTAATTTCAGTCGCTCGTCTGCACCGATTGCTGAAACATGCTACTACAGAAATAGACAGGCCGTCTCTTCTCTTTGTTTGAATAGAAGGAAATGAAGCAATTGGAACATGCAACAATGGCGCAATCTGATGACAGGGTTATCGAGCAACGAGCAGCCAGTTCAACATGAAACACGCCAAATTGTGCGAACCGGATCACACAGCAAAGAGTTACAGACAGTGTCAATATTTACAGGTATAGAGAAGTTTGTGAACGTTTTTCTGCGTCTGCTATCTTTTTCAATAATGATCGATGGCCCGGGGTCCAACATTATCGAGAAAATTTTTGCACAGTGATCTGAATTCATCGATCGTTAAGTAATCGTGGCGATCGGAACATTTTGAAGGAATTTACAACAATCCGCAGGCGGTGCACGAAAGTTTTTCCTACCTCTGTACGGCATGAAAAATGTCTTTTTGCGCGCTTAGTAAGTTCCTGCATGTGTCATCGTTTTGAATCAGTTATCATTTCTAGCAAAGTGATACAATTAAACAATCTAATTCCGTGCATGCAACAGCGGTTGATTCCTACCTCAAGGCGATTTATTATAAGTTATTTTATCAGAATGCTTTTATATGTGAAGAGAAATGACACTAATCGTGAATGTTTGCAAAGTACGCTGAAAAGCTGCCGGTGACTTCCAAATGTCAACCACCGGAGGGCAATAATGTGGGACGAAAAAATCTATGTTAATACTATTGTGCGTTATTGAAGTGGACTGGACAGCAATGTAGGAAGAAAGAAGCTAGCAGGTTATGACTACATACGTAGATATTCGAAGACTGATATTTCTTAAATATCTTTCACATGCATCGATGCAGCTATCATTATTACGAGATACATTGTTGCCTTCTTTTTTCAGCATTATGACATGGCCAAAGTACGCACAATGTATTTACGGAACAAGTGCAAAGTATCCATGTTTATTGTATTTTTCGTGGTCAACATGTCTATTCACAAGCCCAAGGGTTGAGGGCATAGTTTGTTGATCGAGAATAATGCAATTAAAATGGATGTCTTTCCACGAGTTGCGTAAGTATCATTGAAGATATGTTGCCTTTCAAATGACAGCCTAAATCGTCGACGCATTGCACCAGTTGTAAATATGAAATGTGAAAATATGATGTTTTGTTGTGAATTTTTAGATATGAAACCCACAGAATAATGCAAAATACATATCACCATTCGAAAGATTGCATTCGGAATATGTGATAGCCTTGTCTTTATAGCTAATAAGTCATTACAACGACATTTGTAAAGATAGAAAAATGCAATAATGCATGAAAAGATATTATTTACGTTCAATTTTCAAATTGCTATTTATAGTTCTAAAGTTAACACAGACTATTATGCTTATAACACCATATAGATATACTTTAATAAAAGTTTGCATAAATACTTTAATTGTAATGAACAATTTTTGAAGAGTCAAAGAATATACTAGTTACATAGATTCATGAAAAATGAAAAAATCGAAAATAAAAATTTTAAATCAGAATTTTTGTATGAAGGTCTTCGAATCATGCAAAGTAGGCACTACCTGTCGAAAGAGGAGAATCGAAATAGAAAGCAGCTCGGTTTCCCAAACGTTTTATCTATCAGAACATGGAAAATTTGATGAGCCCCCCCCCCCTCCCCGGTCTTACGACGCTAAAATTCTCCCGGTCCTGATAGGGTTAAGATATCTGCGAGTCCAAATTGTGAACCATATTGCCATTTTCACTGAGAATGCGTAGATGGACGGTGAAATGCTCCTAGCTCAATGGTATTACATAGCATATAAGACGACCTTAATTATGGCAATTAAGGCCGTCTAATTTGGAATTGGAGCTATATAAACGACTTTCATGGAAAAAGGACTTTTGAAATATCGGCTGACAAACCTACTTACAGTAACAATGCATTTCACGGGAACCTCAGAATCTATGAAATTAGAAGTTTATTGTCAAAGTTCTACCTCTATTTTAAATGGAATTGTTGATATCAGCGGTATTTCTGTAGATTTCCATGTAGAATTTACCGTTTTAGAGGATGACAGAGGTGGGCCGATATGACAATATGTGACATTTTTTCATCTCAAAATAAAATGTGACATAATGTGTATTTTTCATTGCTGGTGTGACAAAATGTATCAAATTCACATAACCAGAAAATAATTTGACAGAAGTAATGTTTTTACGGTGGTATGACATAGTATAATGCGGTTTAAACTCACAGAGGAGCATCAACTTCGTCTGAGTGAAATAACGACAACTTTATTCTTTGACTTTGATTTGTACTCGGAATATGTAAGATAGATATGTTTCTCCGTACTCCCATTGGTGACTTGCACTTCCGCCAGGTAAATTGTGATGCTACCAGTTCGCTTGTTCAAAGTTGACTTTGAGCTTGATGGCCTAATTGCAACATTCATTCCATGTGGTCATGCGTTTTTCGATTGTCATTTCCAGATCGCAGTAGTCCTTGCGAAGTTGTAGTTCCGATAATGCACGCAATCCTAGGAATAATAGCAATTGTAACAAAGCTGAGGGATATTTCTTCACTGAAAAAAGAATTACGAGTAAAAGTGCTCTTTTTGGTACGAATTTATATTGTCTGTGAATTCATTTTATTGAATTTATTCCGAATGCGTGTTTATTGTTTACCATCAAAATGAATTCAAGACATTAAACAAAATCATAATTGTAACGTTTGAGTGTAATTTTTCACTTAAAACAAAAATAAAGGTTTTAAGGTCTTACCCATGGTTTGTTTCGCTGTTGCCACCAATCTCGGGGCAACTGTTAGATATCTTAAATGACAATTTCTATGAATCTCTTTAAAGGACAAAAAGTAGCAATAATAAAGTATGCGTTTCTCGATCTTGTCCCAGTATAACGCGCTTGATATGCATTCATCTATAGGACAATAGAAATGGCAGTTTCGAAAGCTGCCAATTTCCTGCACATCATGTGTCAAAATTTGTACACTTGCTTCCATCAGCATGTGACGAAAGGTGACATTCATGTCAATGGGCAGGTGATAAAATGTGACATGAACGCTCATCGATGTGTGACAAAATGTGACAAAATGTGTCGCAGATCCAAATGTGGCGGCCCACCCCTGGGATGAAAAATTTTCTATGTGCTAAGGATTGCAATAAATAGCCTACTGTTTATCGGAAAGAACTCTTTGAAGTATATTCTCACTTTGGAAACCATAAACTTAAGTATGGAAGCAATAATCAAAGATATTACTGAACTGTGAAGTATAAAGATGATCTACTAATCCTTCAAATCGCCTTCTTCCGCAGGTATCTGGTGAAGATGTGGACAAAATCGCTCGAATCATGGAGATCTCATTGAACGCTTCTTCACCGCCTTCACAGAATTATCGTCCAATTGTTTATCTGGCCACGTCTCCACAATTCGATGAAACGGAGAACCCGGGGGTCTTGTTGACGACACGCTCTGGCTCTGGATTAACCGCTCATACCGTCTCACGGCCCATCAATATTCCCATGCGTTCACAAACCCGAGAAATTCCAATCGCCGGCTTAGTGAGTCCAATTCTGATATTTTTGTGGAAATTTCATGATGAACGGGTTCCTGAAAGGACGAAATGGTGTAAGCGACAATTAAGTGAAAATGAGATTAGTCCCTTGAACATACCTGAATCTGAATCGTTTCCTCTCTTCAGTGTAATGTCAAATCTTTCTTCTCCAATTAAAACTTCAGAAATGGCGCTAACACCACTTCGTCCTTTAAGGGACCCGCATGCCATAGAAAATGGATGTGATATGCGAGAGAGCAGTCTAAAGACATCATTTGCAAAATTGTCATCCCTAGCACAGCACAGCACAGCAAGGAGCCATAATAGCTAGAGGTTGCTCACTAGAAAGCGGTAGGAAAGTAGATTCCTCTAGATTGACAAAAGGAAAATCAGATCATCTAGGCTTGTCAGATTGTCCCTTGAAACGCCTCTGGAAAGTATAAAAAAATTGCATTGCTCCTGGGAAGCTGATTTCAAAACACTTTGTTGTGCAATCAGTAAAGCGTTTTGAGCAGCTTACTACACTTGTGTGCGTTCTAATCTCACGTGATCAAAGTTGGCAAAATCACAAAAGTCAACTTCGTTTTCTAGGGACTTAGTTCAGTGTTACTAACAATGCGGATTGACCCCTCCAGCTGCATTTTGTGCTATTATCAGATAATTAGCAGTAAGCAGACTAGAAATATACGGCCGTGCTTTGTGTCTTGTTGAGACTCGTCATTCCTGTCCTGTTTTTACAATTAGAGTAGTGTTGAGGATTCATTGGAAACATTTCTGCCAGCATTGGAAATTCACTCCTCAATACTTCATCAAACATGCCAGGTAATATTATTTTTGCTATCGGTGAAGATGTAATTCACTACAACCTGTTCATATCTAAGTTTTATCACATCATCTCTTTGTAAATTATCATTTTCAAATTCCCTATATTCTAAACTTCTACTAACCCTAGTCTATCGTACCTGAAGATGATTGCTGGATGGTAATCGAAAAATGCTCTATATCTTGACAAGGAATAAGTATTAATAACTTAGTGAACTCCTTCCAACTCAAAAATATGATACCCGATTCGAAGAGTTTGTTAACTCACAGTTGGTTAAGGGCCGCGCTTGGAAGTGCAGAAAGTGCAGGTACCACCGCTGTCACACAGGGATTGTCAATCATTGATTGTAATTCAATTGTACAAAGAAATTGATTGCAATTGAAACTTGAAAAATGTGTCAGTCAATTAATTGTAATAGAAATTATAATCCAAAATTCAACCAAGATAGTGGATGCATTATCTGGCTTACTGTAAAAAGTCAGACCAATCAGACAAGCGGTTCCTTAGATTCTCTCTCACGGACGCTTGTATGAGATGACTTTGGCATATACATGTACAGGGTGAGTCAGAATAGTGGACCCGAGTTTCCATCGAGATTGCGGCAGATAAAGCCAAGGAATAAACGTGCTTCAACATCTAAACAATATTCTATAAAACATAAAACATTATTCTATTCTGTTCTATCTAAATTACTCTATGTTACGCTATATTGTTTGAATTAATTATTATCTATATTATCATTTATTTGATATAATTTGTTTGTTTTAGTTATTTGATATAATTTGTTTGTTTTAGTTATTGGATTTGAATTTATGAGATGGCTTACACTATCGAAAAAAAGGTTTATTTAGTATCTTGGTGTATTACTTATGAAAACGCGGAAGAAAGTCGCAGGTTGTTTGAGGATAAGTTTGGTAAAGAAGCGCCAGAAAGGAGCACAATTCATAAGTGGAAGAAAAGGTTATTTGAGACAGGAAGTGTGAATGACAGGTCCAGATCTGGTCGCCGAAGCACCGAAACAGTTGGAGAGAACAAGGAGAACGTTTTGGCGTTGGTAAATGAGAATCCCCGTGCATCGACAAGAGGTATTGCTGATGAGGTTGGTACGTCTCAGTCTTCGGTCGTCAGAATCCTGAAAGAAGAAAAATTCCACCCGTTCAAACTAACTCTATTGTCAGCTTTTGTATGACGGCGACGCTGATAGGCGGTTACAATTTGCACAAATAATGCACCAGAGGTTCAACGACGATCCAGCCTTTTCGCGCAAGTTGTGTTTCTCAGATGAATGCGTATTTCATCTCAACAGTGCGGTCAATAAACACAACGTCCACTACTGGGGAACCCACAATCCCCAAGTCCTGTGTGAAAACCCAGGTCATACGCCGTCACTTACCGTGTGGGCCTGCATCGGATATTATGGTGTCATTGGTTTTGACATTTCTCGACAAACAATGACAGGAGAGAGATATCTTGAAGTGCTCCGGGAAAAGGTTTTGCCAAATTTTTCGCATGGAATTGGAAGATCACGATTGTTTCAACAAGACGGAGCTCCTCCGCATTATTCTCTTCGTGTGCGTCAATTCTTAAACGAAAATTTGGATGGAAGGTGGATAGGTCGGAGAGGCCCCATTGAATGGCCCGCAAGGTCTCCCGACCTAACACCCTGCGATTACTGGTTGTGGGCCTACTTACGCCAACAGCTCTATCCAACTGCAGGTTTTTTGTATCCCAGTGTCCATGCCTTAGGCCACAGGATCGCAGAAGAGCTGCAGCAAATACCTCAAGATATGATTCGGAGAAGTATGAATAATTTCCGTGTTCGCGTTCAGAAAGCCATAGATGTTAATGGGGAGCACTTCGAAATGTGAAATGCGAGTGACATTTACATTCCTGAAATTTTTTCCCGAGTTTATAAAAATGTATCTAACTTGTGATGACTTTTATTTTGGGTATTAATTTCGGGTCCACTATTCTGACTCACCCTGTAGTTCATACAGGCGTTCTTGATTCTCTCCATTGTTTTCTTCAGTGACGATTGAATGGAGAAATTTCGCCTGCATTTTAGAGCTGCTTGGTCTACTCTGGTTGAAACAAACATGAATTTAATTGTGACTACTCATGAATCTAAACGTTGTTGCGTACCAATCTGAAATGCAATGCTGAAAGGCTTTCAATAATTGTGAATTGTGAGAAGTAAAATACTACAGAGGCGAAATTAAATAGGCAATCCAGGCTACTAGTACTAACAGATAACAATTAATTGATTGGAATTGGACATTGCAGCAGCTAATTAATTGGAACTGTATGTTCTAGTCAATCAATTAATTAAAATTAGTTTATCAACCAATGAATTAGTTCCAATTAACTGAGGTCAACTCATTTTTGACAATCCCTGACCTCACTAGAGGTTTTAGCTTGGTCAGAGTGATGAGTGTGTGAAGGCTGCTGCCTCATCCCTAGCTTGTAGCATGGCTTCCTTGGCCAGTGAAAAACCTGACGAACTCATTCTCCTCTTCAGAGCTCTCCGCATATCGCCCAGTTGGTCCTCTCCGACTCCGCCATGGCCGCCGCTTCGCTCTCTTCCTCAACCTCCTCCACCTCGGCATTGGGATCACTGCCGACGCAGTTGGGCAGTCTCTCTCCACCGTCTTCTCTCATCAGTGGTGGAGGCAGCTCTGCTCCTCTCTCCGGTCGGAGGGTGCGCTCCGATGTCAAGAAATGTCGGAAAGTGTACGGCATTGAACACCGAGATCAGTGGTGCAACCAATGTCGATGGAAGAAGGCGTGTACGAGATTCCCTGATCCGTTGTCACCGCCGAGACATGGTTAATTCTTGGTGTGCATTTCTCATTGTGGCCGGCGAGCTGACCACGTGTATATTTGTATATTCCGTCACCTCTCATACGTGCACTCGATGTGTGTGTGTGATCTGTATAAAAGTGTCAACAACGATTTTTAGCAAGTTGCAATCTCCCAATCTCCGTGATGAATGAATCAGTCGCTAATACCATTCCTGAGGGATGTTTAAGGGTGCGTTTACACGTGCAACGTGATTGCTGACACTATTCGATCCATGATGAGTCAGAAAAGGATGGACAGGTAACAAAGACATGCCTTCAACAATCGTGCTTCGTGCGTCACCAGGCAACGGCATTTTCATGAATGGTGATAAAAAGAAATGCGTTGATCTCATCAACTTATTTTCTGAGTTTCGGTAAAAAGTGGCAGCTAATGTTGAACACGGCGTAACTTTAGCTGACACTCAGAGGATAATTAGCCGATGAGATCAATGCATTTCTCTTCATCACCGTTCACTAGATTGCTATTGTCCGGTGACGTACGAAGCACAGTTATTGAAGGCTTCCATTGCTTGTCAATTCTTTTCTGACTCATCATGGACCGAAAAGTGCCTAATCTTCATCCAACCAAAATAGGACTGTTTCAACACCCCCAGAGAGCGTATTTCATTACTGTGCGCAGATGATACCCCAAGTTTCGGAAAAGCCTGATGCAAGCACCTGCAGTGTGCGGATGCTTGGGATGCCCGCCAGTTTAAGGATATTAACCAACGTGGTACGCAAAACAGTCACACAGAGGACATTCCAGGGTATATGCATTTAATTGCTGTATGCAGATGTGTAGCGTCGAGTGTTTTAAGTAACATATGCAGTGAGTTCCATTGCAGCTGGAAGCACGATGAACTACGCGGTATGATATTTCCTGCATGATATTCAGTTCTTGTACTAGTGCGAGGAACTACAATGATATCTCAATGCACAGATAGTCAATGCAAAGAACTGCAATATCATGCTGGAAATATGCACTACCACAAGCTTGCAGAGCATCCACCATAATTGAATGGACTGTTATGTTTGAACACGAGACGCGATAGATAGTCAATGCAAGAACCACTTCTTAAATGAATTGATAACAATGCAAATAACTGCGATATCATGCTGGAAATTAGATCAAAACATGAAATTTCAATTGAATGCATGACTTCGGTATTATAAACCTACAACAACAGCTTCATTGATGTCTAAGAAGTGATGTGCGTTTTTTAGGTGAAATTATAATGTTAAACTTCCGGAAACAACTTATTTGTCCTCAATGAAGATAGCGGTCGGTTTCTGTGCATAAGGAAATTGGAAATAGATAATTTTGTACTAATCGTAGATATCTTAACCTACCGAATTCCACAATATTTTGGTGTCTTTAAATGCATGACATCTCTTATAAGTTCACCGAATGAAGCAGTCAATGGCTCGTGCTCAAGGTCATTATGAGGTGCAATCCATATGATGATAGTTTGATGATAGAGAAGCTTCTGTTTAATTGTATACAGTGACTGCAAGTGTTAATCTGAGGTCTACTTGGCAATTAAGAGTGAGAAAAATTGAACAACATGCGGTGTTTCAGCGCCCCATTTCGACCAACAACTTAGCTCAAAATCTCATGGGTGAATGAAGGTTATCCGCTTCAGTTTACTTCAAGTGCAAGTTAATTCCAAGCAGACAAGAGCTTACTAGATCGGCAAAATAATGTTTTCACATTGGCTGAACACCAAAAATAGTCGTTTTCGTCAGCGGATTGCTGCAAAGTCCTTCAAAGAGCTACAATTGCCACAATTCCCTCAGATTTGAAGAATTCAGTTTTGCTGATTAATGATAGTCCCTTGTTTGAAAGTGGCAGATGACCGAAAGAGGTTCACTACCTCCGATTCTGAATGTACAATGTAATATTGCAGTTTAGACAGCTGAACCGCAATATGCTATGAGGCCAATGGCTATATGGACAGCGTTCATCGTTTTGATAGCGAGCTCAATGTGTTGATAGCTATCGATAGCGTTCAATTTGTTGATAGATCCACATTCACGTTGGGAAATTGCAACTCCTTGTCCTTTCAGAATTCATTTTTATTCGATCTTATTTTCTTAGTAGCTTCACGATTTCTCCACCGTTGTGTATTTTTCCCGTCCATTTCAACTGGTCATTCCTCGACTGTGTCATATCATAGAGAAACTTTCGCGCTTCCGCCGACGTTTCATCTGCCTTTCTGATGAGTAAAACTGATTGTTGAGTTTTGTATCGCAGTTGGACCATTTTTGAATATCGCGTTACTGATACCTCCTTGTAATGAATCGGCCTGATAATGGCGCCCAGCTGGCGGTTCCCTCTTTGTGAAGCTCATTATTGTGTATTTTTCATGTTTTCAGATGACTTGTAAACAGATTGGAATTAGTTTTGTGGTTTCGATTGTCAGTAAAAATGATTTTCGTTAGTACTGAGTTTTTGCAGCCTTAATTTGTATAGCGGAGTTTAGCCTATCAGAGAGAGCTGAGAAAACGCTCCTAACTTTCCGCGTCATTAAAAGTTTTGGAGTTCCCCAACGTTTCGAAAACCTTTAATAGAAAGAACTACTAAGTAGAGATACTCTAAGACCTCTCAGATAATCAATGCTCTCGTTTACACTAGACAATGTTTGAAACCTTTGTAAGTCGTCCTTTTGACAATGTGTATACAGACTAGATTAGTATGTAAATTATTCGTTCAATAGCTGTGACTTAATCCCGCGGCACCGTTTCGGAACCGGTACCTTGAATAAGGAGTTATTTATAACAATACACTAGGTAACATGCCACGCGTAATTACGGAACACCCAAAACCTCCGTGGTAAAAGACATTCTATTCTTCTACGCGCTGCACTAAGAGTCAGAAATTACCCGCGAGAAAATGAGTCGTGGGCCCCTCGTCAAAAAGTCGTGGGCCACGTGAAAATATGGGGGCCAACAAATTTTTCGAAAATTGCTTATTTGGAAGTAAAAATGCATGATCATGTCAATTTGCGACCATTCTCTTCAAAAAATGACGTGAAATGTGATCTCTTAAAGTCGAGGGTTGGCCCCCCAATTTTCACGGTTATCTTTTTGACGGTGGTCGTGGGTCGGCCCTTAAGTTCACACGAGCTCTAATTTTGAATAAGAATGACCTCAGAGTTGTCACACACATTGAGCAGCGAATTTGTTGTGATTTCTAAAAAAAACGTATCTCTGATGCTAGTGGCCCAAAACTGTCATCGATCGGCTTTCTGGCATATCTAGGCAAGTTTTTCCTTGGAATAAATAACCTTAGCTCTCATTTCTCTCAGTGATTTTCGCTACAGGATGATGATGAATTCAATCGTGAAATGTTGCGATAAACATTTTTGGTTGCGATACTTTATACATTTGCATGACGCATCGATGACAATGCATATAATTATAATTATATGCAGTATACTCAAAATTCCTGACTTACCATGAACTTCATATCATTCTGACCATGATTCTGACTATGCCTGAATTTCAATGCTTGTCAATTTTTTCGTCAATCAAGGTTGCAAGTTGTATTATTGTTCATTCATTAAATTGTGAATGAATGGAAGAATCCTCAATGAGTATTGCATAATATATCGGTCGCTTCAAGCCTGTGATACAGTGAGGGAGAGAGAGAATTCTCTAGAAGCGCGCTTTGTCCAGTCCAGCCCGATAACAGATAACTTTCTCGTGCGCCTTCGATAGCGCAGCGCAATTAGAAGATCACATTTCAACTCGAGGGTTGAAATAGAGGTCATCGCTTCATTTCACAAAGAGAAATAGCGCAGAATAATCTAGACGTTTCATTTGTGTCTCTATCTTAGGAGCTGCGTGACTGACACCTGTGGACATCGCTGTGTAAATTGATTGATCTTATTAATGGATTATAAATCAAATTACAATATAGAAAATGCAAGGAATATCCTGAGCCGAAAATATTGATGGAATGATTATTTATCAAACGAAATTCGTATCAGGTAAGTCGAATGAAGTGATGATAGATAAATTTAGTAAATAATAGCGGTTAACCTGCGCACTACACATTATACCAAACACTGAATTGATTGAAATATTTCAACAGATAACTTTTGAATTAGATGTGATGTAAAAAATGTTCCTCTGGTTATAAATGTTTGACTATATAGGTAAAGCAAGCCAATATTTCACGACCATTCAGATCGAATCGTGCGGACAGACTGACATCGTAAACGAATCGCTTCGTATGAATACCGTAAATCCAGTCGAAGCTCGTTAATTCGGACACGGATAATTTAGACTTCGGTCAATTAAGATCATACGGCCGCGGTATTTTTTTGTATATTTGGCGGCTTATATAAGTTGCTTTTGAATTCAGACTTTCAATAATTAAGAGATAGAAAACCTGGTATTTGTGCTCTTAATTATCGAGCTTTGACTGCAAAATACTTTGCACAGCGTTGGCGCTAACTGATGGTTCGCTGCAATGAGATAAAGTCAATTCTGGCGACGTGACATTAGACGGGCAAAATCAATCAATACGGCATGTAAAAACCAATGACATGTATTAACAATGGACTTTAATTGAATATCTTTAATAAGTAGAAAACACCGTTGTACTTTTATTACAGATATTCAATTAAAGTCCTTTGTTAAGTTAATCTGTTTCATTGGTATTGATTGATTTTGCCCGTCTAATGTCACGTCGCCAGAATTGAATCGAGCTTTGACTGTATGTACAAATTCATTTTTATACTGATTCGTGCACAGATATTCTGCTATTACTGTCCTGTTTCATCTACCGCTTTATCTCTACTGCGTTGACAGCCATATTGATATGCATTGAATACAGTCTGCCCTGACGATACGACCTACATGGTCTTGATATAATCCCTTGCTTTACATACAACAGGATTTCGAAGAGCTTCTCAAATTATCATCAGACATCCTACCGTGTTCTCAGTAGATATTCTGTATCTAACAAATGAAACGGAAGCGCTGTATTATTTATGAATTCTCAAATCTTCGGTTATTGATTAAGCCTATCTCTATAATACAGAGTGGATTACATTACGAACGACCGTGTCCTTAATCAGCTTAAACTCTAACGTAATAATATCCTCCCATGTATAATTGTAATATTTGATATTGGTCGATCGATCAATTTTTCAGTCTGTCTTCGTGAGATTTTATTGCCAACCCAACATTTTTAATGAAATCCGTTTAATATGCTTGGGATAGTATGCTGGCCTATAACACTCCTAATCGCCTCTCTCCTGACAAATATTTCCTTTTTATAAATTCAGGGTCGTATGATCATCCAATTATGCCGTGTGAGTGATATTATCATTTTCTTATAAACATTAACATGAAATCATAAAGCAAGAGCTAAGGAAACAATTTCTAAAATTGTAATGATGTATAGGCTATTTCTAACAATGATATTACATAATCTTGAGAACCTTCTTTCATATTTCAGACGTTATGGTCTTCAGTCTTCGCGGAACTCGTCACTGCCTCCGAATGTTTCGGTTCTAATAGAGTGTTATTATTTTTCTATTAGTACATGGAACACTTAGTGGAGTGACACTATCGACCTGCGTGAATAGAAATCTAAGGTAGGTTCAATAGTTTTCAGATTTATGCCACTTGCCACCCTTCTTGCGTTGTACTTTTTAGTAGTACAACGCAAGGGGGTGGCATTTTTTTTTGGAAAGTCAAGGGCTGGCCCTCGGCTTTTTGACGACTTTTCGAGGGACTCGCCCTCGTCTTTTAGTCGTGGGCCGGCCCTCGAGGGTCCGCGGACTTATTTTCTCGCGGGTACTTGATCTGATGCTGTTAAAACATGGGTATTTATGAAAACGCACTGGCGAGCGTTTACAGTTTGCTCGTCGTCTACAGTAGCATGCGCTGCCGCTTGAACCACGGATGAACCGCTAAGCATGTTCTGTCTTCCTTGAGCATGAAATTGAGGTCCTATCACATTTTTTAGCCTCTGATACATGCAGACACACGAGACGCAAATTCTATATAACAAGACTGCCGACAGATGTTGCAGCAATGTCACGCATAGCCACGGATGTTTAGGGTCATGTGTAATGCGCGCAATTGAGTGTGGCATATGTCACCTTGTGTATTCACTATTTCGGTTGGCGAAAAATCAGCTGATTAGCAAATAGACATCAATTAGCGACTAGGAACTTGCTGCCACTACTTATCGCTTTTGGATTTTAGACACATTTCTAAAAATAATAAAGGCGACTTTCAAATCTTGCGATAATTTTATCACGAAATTGAGTTAAAAATAAATTTAATCATAAAATCGCTAATTAGCTCACTGATGGGTTTTTTTCTCGATAAATTGACGTTGTCATGCACGGCATTTTTTTCTTTATTCTAGATTAAAGCAGACAATTAGTTTATCTTATTAGCTTATGAATAGCCCTGTGGGAACGAATCTTGCGAAAAACTGGCGAATGTCAGCTGCAGAATATCATGCTAAAGTTCAGTCATATTTGCGGGATATTCGCTGGCGAAGTTCGCCGGCGACAATTCGCGCTCTATATGTCTCCTTTTACTTTTGACTTTCTCTCTTATTTTCTTTAGTAATCCGACTCTACAGCCGAGGCTCTATTCTCTTCCTTACTTCGTCACTATCCCCACATATGGCTAATCTATCTAAGAAATAAGTGCAGACTATCATTCTTTGATAATGATAAAAATATAGAGAATCCGCATATATCAATTTTCATAACATCTCTTGACATTCAATAATTTACAACAATGACAAATATTTGAATAATATCATAGTATTTACTACGACATTTATGGAAGATAAATACTTTTTTAGTTTAAGCCTTTGTGAATTACAAAAAGATCCCTTTTTATCAGATCAGACTGAGTATACAATATATTTTCATGTGAAGGTAATATACGAACATTACTACTTACCACTAATTAGTTGCTACAATATCCACGATTTCGCCGGTTGGCGAAAAATCAGCTCGCATTAGTAAACAAATATCTACCAACTAATTATAGCAACTTTTTCGCCACCTGTCGTTTTTTAATTTTACACATGTTTTTGGATAAATGATGACCATTTTCACATGCGGAGATAGTTTTTACACGAAAATGAACCTTTAAAAAAATTATCCACAAAATCGCTACCTCGCCAGATAATCTGTTGATATTAGCAAGATGCGTTCCTACAGGGAGGTTTAGTAATAATAATGACTTCTTTGTTCATCCACTACTACAGGATTGAGTGAATGCTTTATAGTTGTCATAGAATGTCATAGTTCAGTATTTTGTATACTCGCTTAATTGTGAAGTTTGCCTGCAATAGTTAATAATATTTGAATCACTTCATAGCATTTCCTATGACATGTCACGAAATATGATTATTTCGCAGTTTGATGTTACATTGACCAAGTGCACATGCGCATTTTTGCACACTTTTCTATGCTCTGCAAAAAATGATGCAATTCTTTATCAGCAATACAAAGAAGATCGACAACTGCACATATACCCACCGAGAACATAACGTTCGGTAACCAGATACTAACGTTACGATGAAGTTTTAATAAAGTAATTTAAAATTCCTAACCAAATTATAACGTTATTGAAGTTATTTTCAGGTCATCTATGTAACGTTTGGCATTATAGGTTATACAAACGTAAGTTCAACGTTTGTGTTCCAACTAGTTATCTCAAAGTTCACTACAATATAGAAACATAACGTTAGTCAGGTTATTTTCAGGCTATGTATTTAACGTTTGACCTGAGACGTTTGAGAAACGTTATTAGAACAGTTGTGTTCCAAATTTTTTTTCTGGAAAAATGCAAACTGCAAAGCAACGTTATGATGAAGTTATGATAATGACCATACACAAACGTTGCTATATTTACATTCATCTACGTTAAGTGAGCCGCATCATTCGAACGTTACTCTTATTTCGTCAATTGAACGATTGTACCTGGTGACTAGGATAATTGGAATGTAACGTTCACACTTTCACAGTAGAACAACGTTGTGCTAGCGAATACTTAGTGACCTGAAGAAAGGAAATACAGCAGTTAAATGCAAACTGCAAAACAACGTTATGATGAAGTTATGATGATGACCATACACAAACGTTGCTATATTTACATTCATCTAACGTTAAGTGAGCCGTATCATTCGAACGTTACTCTTATTTCGTCAATTGAACGATTGTACCTGGTGACTAGGATAACTGGAATGTAACGTTCACACTTTTCACAGTAGAACAACGTTGTGCTGCGAATACTTAGTGACATGAAGAAAGGAAATACAGCAGTTAAATGCAAACTGCAAAACAACGTTATGATGAAGTTATGATGATGACAATACACAAACGTTGCTATATTTACATTCATCTAACGTTAAGTGAGCCGTATCATTCGAACGTTACTCTTATTTCGTCAATTGAACGATTGTACCTGGTGACTAGGATAACTGGAATGTAACGTTCACACTTTCACAGTAGAACAACGTTGTGCTAGCGAATACTTAGTGACTGAAGAAAGGAAATACAGCAGTTAAATGCAAACTGCAAAACAACGTTATGATGAAGTTATGATGATGACCATACACAAACGTTGCTATATTTACATTCATCTAACGTTAAGTGAGCCGTATCATTCGAACGTTACTCTTATTTCGTCAATTGAACGATTGTACCTGGTGACTAGGATAACTGGAATGTAACGTTCACCCTTTCACAGTAGAACAACGTTGTGCTAGCGAATACTTAGTGACCTGAAGGAAGGAAATACAGCAGTTAAATGCAAACTGCAAAGCAACACCATGATACAGATATTGTACACAAGCGTTGTAAATTTGCATTATATTCATGTGAACGATAACAAGTGAACTATACGCCAATCAAAAATGTTAGAATTGGGTCTAAGATCACCATACTATGCAATTTGATGGGCTACCCAGTAAAATAACGCTGTTGTAACCAACATTTTGTGGCCTGTAAAGTGATGACGTCCACTTGACCAATACTAGTGATCGGAATTTCAGTTACTAGTCTAGTCTAAGAATTTCAGTCTAGCAGGCCTTTGTAATTTTTACGCTATGGGAATATCATGATGAAATTAGGAACTAAAAATCGATGCCAGAAGAAATTTGTTTGTAAAAATGAAGGAAAAAGCGATTTCTTTAAGTAGAATTAGAAGATCTTCCGAAGGTTTTTCTCCGTACATCAGTTTTTTGCTCATCTCTTGGCTGAGAGGAAACTTAATGATGTAATTGAAATACACATTATGTGATCCCTGCTTGCTGAAATTTTAAATATATTCATCCAGATGAACGTCTCCTCCATTGGTAAGTCGCAACCACTTTTTTGGAATACGGCTGATTTTAGATGCCCTTTCCAATCATGTGAAATACGAGAATGTGCAAACATATCTCGCAAGTAATCGGATCGATAATACCGATAACTACTATGAACAATTGTATATTAATAAAGTAGCAGGAATGAAAATTCTAATGAAACAATGACACATGCCTATCGATAGAAAATGCAGTAAGCCTAATGTACTAATGCTTAGTGCGGTTGCGGCTACCCTTACCCGGTCAAGATTCCGTTTTATCTCTCCGTTTTACACGATCATCCGATCTGCTGTCCAGTATGCATGGATTGGATTGTCTGTCAAATCTGGGATAGCAGATCGCCTATTTAGAACAACTGTTTTCATCCGACGTCAGAACGGCCGGAAGACTCGATCGGACAAAGGCGTGTGCGTGCTCCCTTCATTGAAATAATCAGTCTACACAATCAACCGCACGACACACTGGGTTTGTATGATTCCATTCATTACAGCTTTGTATGCATGAAAATGTATGAGCGTGCTGAATAAGCATGACATAAATAGGCAGACAGACTGGTAGAGAGAGAGAGAGAAAGAAACAACATGCGCGCGCATCAGAAACTCACAATCTGGGACGAGTTCGATGTGATCACATGATTGTATGACGTCACTACTTGTCCAATCTTGAAATTTGCAAACAAGCCTCGAATACAATCTCTCGCCTGTCATTTTAGATTTTAAAATATTTTACATGAATATACTTAACCAGACAGAATAGTGCTTTAAAGAACACTAGTAATCGACACATGTTGATGAGGATCTATAATAATCAAATGAACCGCTAATTTTGAACTTCTCTTTCATTTTCACTAATTCTACCCGATCTCTTGGATTGACATTAAGTCAGTGGCATACTCCCGTTCGGTGAGACCTTTGACAGAGTATATTAAGCTCAACTGTTGGAGCAAGTCGCACCATGAGATTAACTGGATTTTTAGCTTTTGTGTGTTATCTCACCGCTTCGACTGATTGAGGATTTTTGATAGATATCATGAATATATGAGAAAGTGACAAATGATTCATTTATATCCCACTGATAGTTAGACCGGAGTATATGCATCTTGCATATCTCAAATTATCATTTTACGTACCCAGTTCTTCAGTTAGCAGGAATTAGATAACAGATAAATCAGTCTAAAAGTACAAGTAGAAGAACGTGTCTACTTCAGGATGGTACCATACGATATTTCCGAATCCGGGTGCCCATTGATGGGGTGATATTGCACTCTCTAATTTACGTCAGTATAACTTGCCGCTTAGTGTTGCGATGATACTGTTTATGAATTTGAGCATGTAACGATCTCATGGCTGTGTATTTCATGATAACAAACATACCTGTCCGTACACAGAACTCTAACATAAGGGACCTAGGCCTACATTAGCACATAATTCGGACTTCTTGCCATACTACGTAGCCAGGACTACTTCGTAAGGTATTTGAAGCTTGTAAACAACTTAAATCTATACTCTTGATTCGCGTAGGCCTACTCCGTAAACTTTCAACATACTACTGTGTAGGCTCAGGAAACAAATTTTAAGTAAAAATGAATCTTATCAGATTGATTGAAAAAGCTTGCAGACCTAAGGTATTTACAAAAGTTGAAAACAAAACAAACAGGGAAGGCAGTTACTTCACGCATACATATATAGGCTAAATAAACTTGGAATAATATGGAAACAGTGATGTTCCACATGTAAAAATAAAGCGCGCCCCTATTATGAGTCTACAGGCTTATTGAAGCTAAAATCTAGCATGGGGTGGACTCTACTGAGTGTCAGATAATAGGTTAGCCATTGGTAACAAATAAAGAGCAGGTATGTAGACTTACTTAGTTCAAATTACATAACACCCTAATCATTAGGACACATGCACTGTCATGTAATCCCATTGTCTGAGTGCCATATCACCCCATTCGACTTTTCAAAAGTAAACAGCTGACGTCTCGAGTATATCAAAGACTTGGAAAATTAGTTGCCATGATCTCATGCTCTATTGACTTAGATAAGAGAAAACATGTAGGCCTAGTACCGGTTGATCATAGTTGATGGGAGCGAAATATCCCAAAAGTTTCATTATTGTAAGAACTTTGTATAGGTAAGGTAGACGTGATTTCCACCTCTGGTAGAAAAACGTAGTGTACTGCAAACTCAATTTATTTATGCCGATTGTCCTTCATACTAAAGCTTCAATATGTCTATTTCGGATATTTAATGCAAAGCAAGAATTCGGCTGTATGGGGTGGGTGCCATATCACCCCGTGTACCAAATCACCCCATTCTCCCCTATTCCCACAAGAGAAGTCAACGAAATCTAAGTTATATCTAGACTTTTAAGTATCATAAATTCATAACCCGAATATTTTTCCATCAACCCATATTCGGGTCGGGGTCGGTTGGGTTGGGTTCGCATACCTCAAAATAAAACCTGATAAAGATTTCAGCCTGAGCAATGTGCCTGTACATTATGTCTGCTGATTTGAATTCTATAGATGGATAACGGGCTACAATGCAAGACATAATGACTATCTTATAATAATCAAGTCAACGCAGTTGCTTTTGGCATTAAAGTTATTTCCTTTGAGGTCAAAGCCGTTGTTAAACTAAATGTGACATGGCGTGAGACTGATATCTACATTGTAAGTATAAATTATTAAAACATAGTCAACGGTCGACAAAGCAGTTTTTGTGCACTCATGAGATGTTAAATCTAGGATTAAAATTACTCAATCAGTAATTTCCACATGCTACTAAAACTCCACGGTTCTCAAACAAAAGTGAGAGAAGTTGGAATAATTCTGTCCCCCAACCGACTTTTAATTCGATTTTTCTGGACTTATTGTTCATATGAAAACACTGGATAGGCTACATAAGGTAGGCCATACACATGAAATAATTAAGTATTACTACTCTGATTGAAAGGTCAAATATTCATATTAACGATACTTTACATAGCTATGCTCCAATCTGTTTGTTGAAACTGCTGTAAGTAGGCGCGGCGTGGGACATTTCGTGTACGAATAGCACAATTTAGTTTTATAATCAGATAGCCAAAACATCACGCATTGATTGAATATCGCTAAAACCACTCGACATTATTTGTACATATCAACTAGATGTGCTTCATGGTTTGTTTTTTTAATCAGACAAGAAGAGACACAATGAAGGCGGTTATGTGATTTTGATAACTTAAACGTGTTTCTATTGAAATGTATCATAGAATTGTATGTAGGAATATAATAAAGACGGATAATGGTTTCTGATTCATTTAGAAAAGGCAACATCTGATGATGTAGGTATAATTTGTTTGAAATGTAAGGAAATATCTATAATGATGCTTGTCGTGTTGGCATGATTTTTAATATGCTTGAGCCTATAGGCTATTCTGCGTCTATGTTATGTGCATGTTTTGAGAGAAAGCTGAATGACTGACACTATCTATTTTTATGTGCCTTATGTATGCTACAGAAAAGTTACTGAGAAAATTATCGAAATCACCTCAGTGGACGATATGTACGAGATCAAAAAGTATTCGTACTTAATTTGAGTTTGAAGTTGTAACGTTAATTGGAGAAAGCATCATATCAGATATCACTTTTTCCCAATAACATTTCGCGATTTCAGATATCACATATGGTTCGGCTCCGTGACAGAGTTTGCAAGTGACAGTTCGATGGATGGCTTGTTACGGTATGAAGAATTCGTTGAAGATAACGAACTGGAATATCGTGTGCCCTATAATTTAACTTATCTCATAGCACCTATTCGCACGAAAAATCTTGTTAATGTGTCTAACTCCCTTAGAAAATTTTAAACGGGCATGGCATAGCGCTCTGTATTATATGCCTATTAGTCGTAGGAGGGCTTTTCGCATAATATGCTTCTTCAACAATATGTAAACTTAATTTAAAATGTGTAACCATACCTTTACGTGCAAGTGCAGGCTTAGGTGCGTAATTAATTCGTTCGGTGCTAACCACTATCCAGCCAGTGTTATTCAAGCAATGACACCATATGTTATAGCTGTATAATAAAACCATTGTCAATGTGGCTTCAATACTTGGGTGTTTAATCAGCGAATGTAAACAATTTTGGATAAAAAGTGTGCACTTACATTGGCATCGTTTCACATCTTACACTTCCATGTTTCACACGGTTCTAATACGAAACATCACCTCGAATAAAAACCTGATCTTGCGTGACACATACACTATCAAAATTGAAAATGTCATTATTGTACATTTCAAATAGTGGAAGAATTCTCCAAATTTATCTTTTCTTTTTCAGGTAGCAGCAACACAGCAAAAGTTAATAAAAGCAATTTTTTAAGATTACTAGACATTGTGAGAAATGGATGATGGATGTTGTGATCAATTTGATTTGCCTATTTCTGTGACTCGTTCAGAGAAGCGAGAGAAAAGGAAATCTTATTCCAGAGATTGGATTCGTGCTAAACGAAGGAAGAGGAGCGAAAAGTCTGAGTCTGATGTTTGTGAAATTCCAGTTCCTGATTTCTGCTTCGAGAGGGCCATCAGCATTGAGGAAGACGTGGATGGAGCTTCGAGTTTCCCTGACCAGTCAGATTATGACATAGACTTATTTTATGAGCCCGATGAAACAATGATATCTGATGTTGGATTATTGAACGAGAGTGACTTAGACGAGACGGCGGACCACCAATCAATGGATTATATGAATCAAGAATTATGGATTAGTGAAATCGTGGGTACTCATAGGTATACATCCAATCCACTGACCGACTGCATTGAAGCAAGTGGGCAAGACCGAAAATTCCCCAGTCTAATCGAGGATTTGGCTGATGTGTGTGTGAGAAGCAGGATATCACCAAAGCAAGTCGACGGAATTTTAAGATGTCTTAACAGACATCCTGATGTTGTTCTTGAAAAGATTCCACTTAGTTATAAGACTCTATTTGGTGTCAGTAGGGAATCTGTACGTTCAAAATTGAAGCAAGTCTCGGGTCACTTGTATTACTATATTGGCCTTGAAAAGCAAATCCGCTCCATTCTGAACAGATTGCCGCATAATGAAATAATGCGCTTGGACGAACTACAACTGATATGGAGCACTGATGGAATGCAGCTATTCAACAGTAGACGTATGAATTTATGGCCTATTCTGGCTTATATATGCAATGTAAAACCCAGATTAATTTTTGAGGTCGCATTGACATATGGTCAAGGTAAACCGAGTAATCTAGAATTTCTGGATGAATTTGTCACAGAACTTAAAGATCTCATGGAACGTGGGATCATCTATCAGGGGAAACAGTTGTTTCTTACTCATAAAGCTTGTGTATGTGACGCACCCGCTCGTGCGTATCTGAAACAAACAAGGCAATTTTCGGCGAAGGTAGGATGTGATTTATGTGAGCATATCGGAGTTCACGACGGGAAGCGAGTCATTTGGGTAGGATATGAAAAAGGATTGGCAAGAACTGATGAAAGCATACGAACAAAACGACAAGCAGAACACCACAAAACAGGTGATCGAGAAACGCCTTTATTGAAACTAAAGATAGACCTGGTTAGACAAATGCCGCCTGACTTCATGCACCAGGGAGGTGGAGTTATGAAGAAGCTATTAACGTGGTTGACCAGCGGGCCGAAGAAAAGTGATAACAACAAATATTGGTGTCGCATGAGCGCAAAAAACGTGAGCATTTTAGACGAGAGAATCAGATACGTGGCCAGTTTCATGCCTTCTGCTTTCTGTAGAAAGCTGAGAGCGACAAGTGAACTGCCGGATTACAAATATACAGAATTCAGGCAGATACTTCTGTACACGGGAAGTCTTCTTTTCCTTGACTTGATGTCTACCGAACACCATTATCGACACTTCATCGCTTTGAGTTGTGTTAGCCGTCTCATGGTGGATCGTGACAAAGTCCACGAATCACACACTATCACGAAAAAGCTGATGAAGAAAGTTATCAATGGTTTTCAAGAATATTATGGAGACTCTTTTTTAACTTATAACACACACGTCTTTCAACATCTTGTCGATGTCGCTGATTTTCATGGAGGTTTAGATCAGGTATCGGCTTACCCTTTCGAAAATCATTTGGGACAGTTGAAGAAATATATCACCTCTTCTCACAATCCCCTAATGTCCATAATCCTCGGTATAAATCGCAGAGACAATGTTGTTTCGAATCATCCGGTAAAAAAGCCAGTCATTTGCATTAAAGTTTCACCACCAAACAACGTATTTGTTGACACTCATTTGCACAAGGTATATGAAGCCATTTCAATCGATGATGCTCAAGTGGTAATGAAAGACCATGTCCATCTAACTCCATTTTTTACAAACCCTTTATCTTCCACGCTAATCAATTTCTATGTTTCCAAGACCTCTAAACATAGAATTGTCAAAATCGATAAGGATGAAGTACTTCAGATGAGGCAGGGAATTAAGATTGACTTCGCTAACTTTCCCGGGCTATCTGATCCTCGACTCACAGATGATTGTTCATTGATGATTGCTTTACTCCACGGCCATGATGAAACATTTTACTAATGAAATGTGTGAGTGAGAATAACCGAATTTTAAAAATGCTTCAGAAAAAATAAATTTTTTATTTTTCAGATTCATGCTGGAGTCTGTGATGCCAGAACCTATGATAAGCAAAGATTCTCAAGAGCCTTCAAATATTGTTGGTGATAATGATGGTATATTGCGAAAATCTGAGCGTCCGAAAAAGCGTCCTCCAGGCATATCAGTGAGTTGTATTCTATCAAAACATTTATGTTTTCATTGAAAAATTAAAACTAGGATTAGATAAAGGTGATTGCTTGTTTCTCATTCGTGATAAATGATCAATCTTCTGTATTCTACATTTCATAGGTTACCAACATGCAGAACATTTCATTTTTACATATCATGATATCAATTAGTCTGACATGTCCGGTGTGTAAGTAAAGATTTGATTGTTGAATATCATTCGGATTATCAACGTCAAAACTTATACTTGTTTCAGGATGAGTGGGCGGTCTTCCATTTTCGTCAAGACAACTCGTTGTTCAAAGTTCCGTCTTCATGGATTTTGAAGAAATTTTGCAAAAACAGGATAATGAAAGAAAAGAAAGACATTTTTGTTGGTGGCTGACAGATAATCTTAAGAATATCTCCCGTTTCATTCAAAACTGTTCCGAACCCGATACTTCAAGTTGGAAGCCTTTGAGAGGAAAACTACTGGGTGTGTATGACTCGATTGAAAAAGCAGAGAAAGCAGTATCTAGTCGAAATGGAACTGATCCGACGTCTGATGAAGCTAGTCAAATTAACAATTCTTCGGACGATTGCTCGTGTGAAGACATGGATCCTAACTGCAATATCCCGAAAAATGCATCTGCACCACCCACTTCTTCCATACAGATTTCTCAAGCAGGTAATTATTGTTCTAAGTCACTTAACATTGCATAATGATCTAAAGACCGAAATCCTTGAATTGACAGAAATTATTATGTTATGCATATTTGGTAGAGAGATCAGCATTTTTACGTCCTATAATTCAGCTTCTAATTTAACTTGATCATCCGTTTAACCTAACGGAGCTGTGTTCAAATTAGAACCGTCGACTTTAAAAGTTGCTTGTTCAATGAATACACATGTGGCCCCATGACAAGGCTATTCGATTTCATGTTTCACTGTCCATTTATTTATCTAAACAAAAATATTTATTCAACTCCATTTTATGGGAGCCCAAACTGTTGAAGTTGTGAACATAACTGAAGGGAAGAAAGCTGCCTCTTGCGTAATATATTTGTACATGATATTGTCATTGAAACACGCATATTTATATTGTAGAAGCAAAAATGTAAATTGATGTAAAAGTAAATAATGAAGATGAGCACAAAATTTGGACAACTAACTATTGCTTCATTCAGTCCGCTGTTTGATTCAATACGCTGCATTGTATATCAATGGAAATATTTTGGTAATTGGTTGTGTGATTTCCCTTGAACTTTCTCATCGCTGACTTTTCTTTACAGACTCTGAAACCCAACAGACCACGGAAATTGACGGCAGCGTGGATAAAAAGCTTGATGTCTTGCATCAGATGCTCACGAAAGTCGTGAACTTGCTAGAGAACTTGGATCGGAAGAAACGGGTAGGATTGGAACTGCTCGAAGATGAAACGGATTCATCTGGAAATCCTATCACATTATCCATTCGGCGCATGGCAAGTTCGAATCCAGAAATTCGTCGACAAACAAGTGGACCTAAGACTTTGAGTGACCTGGGATTCCCTATATATGCTGAACATGAGGTGAGTTTGAGTCCTTCAAAATACGATCTCACTTTTTCCATCTGACTGATAAGTAATGGATCGGCATTCTATTACTTACATATCTTCAAAAAATGATGCATAACTGCTTTGGTATGCTATTTAGGTTGTGTGTCAACATTATGTTTACGTATCCATGTTGTCTATTGGAATGCTTTTTTTACTTCAATGTCCCCCATGTATATTTTTGTCACATTCACCCGACTTATGCCATCTGCAGGTCAGCCAATTTCGTTTTCTTGACCCTGTTATCTCATTAATGAGTTTTGATTCACACTCACTTAGATAAAAATAACCTTGAAAGGGATTGAATTAAGGATTTTGTTTGCATCTGTAACACTCACATTTCAGAAAGGTGAATAGTCGAAGTTCCATGAAAGAAGATAATATGTGGAGGATTATATAGGCGCATATGGAAGTAACGTTGTAGTTCCAGCGCCAGACATCTTCGCCTGTACAGGAAGGTTATCGGAGCCACCCATAAGGACAAAAATTTAAAATACTAATTTATAGAAATTTTGACTTTTGCGGAGGATCACCATAAAATTCACACCAGCAGACTCGATTGTTTCGATGATCACGGTTTACTGCCCGATTTTACGTGCGGATCAGCATTCAGAGGAAAACTAATTTCTGATTTAATGGATTTCATCGGACTCTCATCTCTTCTGCTGAGATGACCTTCTGTGTAGGTGAAAATGCCTGGCTTTGGAATTCAAGATGTGACGCTTAGTGAATGTAGGGTGAAAATCTACAAGTCTGCAATGTTACTTCCATATGCGAGAATACGGACATAAAATTTCGCTGGCTCACGAACTGAAAGTGTACCTCATCCAAATAACAAACACGTAGTAGCTCGTACAATTGAACTCCTCTTATTCTTGTGTAGACATAAAATCAAGCTTTCACTATTTTTAGAATATATTTTAGGGGGAAGGGGCTCCGACCGAATGGATCAAAACGCAGAAGAATTTCATTTGTCGACGCAAGACCCATGGCCTCTTTTGCTTGCATATAATATCATCGACAATTGATTCAATGCAATCCTGTTAGTTATTGAAAATGGACGGATGCTTTCGAAGCGGACATCGTTTTTGAAGAACCTCTCTTCAGCTCGCACAAGCGCATGTAAAACGCCGACGCGATGCGAATAACATTGTCCCTAAAATCAATCCGATTTCAGGGAAAGCGCTGTGGTTTTCTGACGAATGTCGGCCCTTCTATGATTCAGCTCCACACATGACCAGGGTGTGGAAATCAGACTCACAATTATTGTGATGAATGGTGGAGACCAATTAACCCAAAGCGACGAATAATCAGGGATGCAAACGGAAAATTTTCCAGAAAATTTTCCAAAAATTTCAAAATTTTCCATTTTCAAAATTTTCCGAAACTTTTTTAAATATATTACTTGAAACACGATAAACATACTAAATGAAGCATCTATTTCTTCATACGAATGATCGTTGACTTCAAAATGACATGATAGGCCGATTTTATTCCAGTATATGTCAATGATCTAAATATAGACTATGGCTGCAATATGCTACATAATTCGCTTGAATTCCATATTCATGACGTATCGAAATCTTACAATTCGTATACTCAAAGGATGATCGCATTGATAACCTAAGTGGAAGGATACTTAAGGCAGAAGAAGAAACAATAGAGACTAATGACGATGAAGAGAATGACTCTGGTCCTCCATCAAAGAAGAGTTAAGTAGGCCTCCGGCAAACGATTTTGGATGGGCTTTTTCATCTCTTCATCTCCTGAAAGAAGGTCTATGTAGACTCGTCTCTGAAGTCGCAATAAAAGATCATTATTTCTTGCGTATATATTTTTTCTTGAATAATAATATCAATCTTTCAAAATTTTCCGGAAACTTTTGAATCAAAATTTTCCGGAAAATTCACATCTCTGCGAATAATACGACTGCTTAGTTATACTTTGCTCAATATCACACGCGTTTGTAAGTTTGAAAAACTCGAGTTCTGTGCCAACGAATACTCGAGTTTCATTTTTCTGGTATTCGGCCAGCTCTAGTAAATAGGTAACACGATTTATTCAAACCGACAAGGTTAAATTGTATTTATGACCCTTTTTGGTGTATCAAGGTTAATTAGTATCGAACCCATACTAAAACGCATTGTTTTCATTACAGCTTACGTACAAGAATGATATGCTTTCAAATCAGACGGAAAATGGCTTGATTCGTCGAAATGCTCTGGTAAACTCTCTCACATCTCAAACGAAGAAAAACCAGTCGTTGACAAAGGCGGTTAGAAATTGCATTTTTCTCATGGCTCCTGCATACATTTGGCAATTTTACTCTGGACAAGGTATGTGTGGAAGCAAGAAGAAAAGCTTCGCAGATAAATACTCATTTTTTGTACAAGGCTGTCATATTATCAGTCTGTGAAAGTCAACATGCGGAGCAGAAAGCAGTGATGTCAGCTATCTCCGACGTTCTAAAAGCATGCTACAACCGAACTGATTCAAGGCAATATCGAGAAAAATTATCAGACAGCTTTGTCAGTGATTCAGTGGAAAGTGACGACACTGTAGTTGTTAGTGATGAATTATAACTGTGAAATTAGAAAGCAGTGATGTCAGCTATCTCCGACTTTCTAAAAGCATGCTAACTGATTCAGGCTCTGGAAAAATTATCAGACAGTTTTGTCAGTGATTCAGTGGAAAGTGACGACACTACAATTGTTAGTGATGAATTACAACTGTGAAATGAGACGATTAGTTCTGCTAATTGAGATTAAGTTGTTTTTATCTGTATTATTTCATCTGCTCTTATCTCTATTTGACTTGTTAGATAATTTACTGATATAAGTGACAGTGGCGATACTAGCATCCTTCTTTGTGATTTTCAGATAACACGATGCGTTCTGCATATTGAGACTCTGTTTATATCTATATCATTTCGTCAGATATCTGCATTTGACTTTTTATGTAATTTACTGAGCTACTGATTCAAGGTAAAATTACGATTGTTTAGTGGTGATTAGAGCTGTCTGATTTGTTTTTATTTGTCATGCACAATGATATGTTAGGTATTTTACCTCGTGTTTGTAAGTTGAATTTCCATTGATTTGGTCTATTTTTTATATATCTGTTTTTTTAATACGGTGGAATTTTCATTTTATGTAGCTACTCAAAGGATTGTAGATGTGATAGTGTTACAGAGTAAGTCTTGTAGTGTTGCAGGTTATGTAGCTAATTTGTAACGTTGTATCGAGGATATGTTGTACACCTTTTAACACTCATATAGTGAGCATTTGCTGACATGATGGTGTCAGTAAATGCTCACTATATGAGCGTCAAAAGTAGTACAGCATATCCTCGATATAACGTTACAAATTAGTTCCACAACCTGCGGTTACCGCAACGTTAGGATGATAACGTTGCCATAACAGTAAAAAAATCACATAGGTTGTCGACAAATAACCTTGACAAAGTTGGAGCAAAGTTATTTTACCGGGTCACTATAACGTCAGGATGAGAACGTTACTACAACGATTAAAAGCTTACTAGCAAATAACCTTATTGTTAATTGACAGTTGGAGCAAGGTTACTATGCCGGGTCACTATAACGTTAGTATGATTTCGTTACTATAACGATCAATAACTTACATAGGTTGTCGACAAATAACCGTTACTAGAGAGTTAGAGTAAAGTAAAATAACGTTATTGGCTAACCTTGTAATAACGTTACTAAAACGTTTCTGTTCTCGGTGGGTATGGGTTCGATACGACGCTGCCTCAATACTGAAGGGCGATGAACATTATCGGCCCATCTTATTTTCTTCTCAGCCCCACCTGATAGCCCAAAGTCAATTTAAAAAAAGGAAAAAATACTGTTTTATTTCTTGATATAATTTTTCCATTCTACACTGTAAACTCTAGGGCACGAAATTTCGCTTAAAGGCACGAAATTTAGGCATCAACTAACCAATACAATTGGCACGAGTAGGCACGAAGTTCATGTCGAGTTCGTGCCCATTGACTTCCTTCGATTTCATTAGATGAACAAATATTTGGTTTGGTGCCTATTAGTGCCTAGTGGCGCCCACTGGTGCCTCGAGGCACTAGAAGGCACTAACTAGGCGCTAACTGGAACGAAATTTCGACTTCGTGCCTAAGTTAGTGCCCTACAGTTTACAGTGTACAACACTTTTTTAGAGATGACATGCCACGCGTAATTACGGAGCACCCCAAACATCCGTCAAGGTTAAAGACATTCTATTCTTCTACGCGCGTGCATACGCGCTGCACTAAGAGCCACATATCAGTTAATCTCATGCTGTTAACCCTTAAGATACAAAGGTAATTTGCCACCTTTAAAAGACAAAGGGTGATCAAAATCATCACTTCGAAAATAAACACTATTCATGCCCGATAGTTGATATATTTTAACTCATCTAGATTATTTATGGCCCAAAGGATGTATTTCGTCGTATTTGAACGCTTAAACTACCGCCTATAACAAGCCGGGTATTGATTGAGATTGATTTGTATTGAATCTGATTGAGTGCTCTTTTTTAGTATAACTGCGATTTTTGCTTAAAACTCACGTAGACCTAAAATAACAAGCAATGTGTCAATCATGTCGCAAAGCATCTACAAGCATACTTTAGGCCTAGATAGATTTTATCACGCTTGTTTAAATTTTGGCATCTAATATTATAGGAGAGGTTAGGGGAGACCGGGGCTAGTTGTTACAATTTTTGATTTTTTTGAGATTGTGACCGAAGTATTTGTCCTTTTCGCCTAATTTCTTTGCTGGAACATGTTTAGATCGTGAGACATAATGTTCATGCAGTAGAATGAAGAAAAATTAAATACTATTCCTGTGGCAAACATTTAATTACAAGTAAAAATTTGTAACAAATTGCCCCATATACGGGGCATATTGTTACAGCAAGCGGGGCAAGTTGTTACAAACGACGTTAAAAATTATATCGTCATCAAATGTTTCATTCTAATATACCAAACCCGGTAGCATGAGAAATATGACCAAAAAAATATGAGGATAGTACAAAACATTCTCAGACGCACACTCACTAAGATTTCTATATGTTTATAAGTTGCAAACATGACATACAAAAGGCCCTTCATTCTCGGTGCAGTCCGCGTGGGCCCAATCACCGCATTCAATACACTGAACCCACTTTTCACCAGGTACAGAGTTTTCAAACGTATCGCCACAAAACAAGCAGACATTTTCTTCGGATGTAACTGCCTTGCTTTCAGCGCGCTGCTTCTTCGTGATACGTGCCTTTTTCGCAGGCATATTTTTCTCCCTTTTGCTTCTTTTCTTCAAACAGCTTCTTCCTTATCGGTGAACTAGTCAAAATTTCGGTTCTTCGTCTTCTGCCATTAGGTCTACTTTTCCTTGGCAGAGCCTTGGAGAACGGGCGAATCATTTCTGGAGACACCTGCAGAACTGCAGTCATGTCCAGACCTGGGCTTGACTCACTTGGATGATCAATGCTCTGCCGAGATGTCCCTAGCATGTCACTTAGAGACTGATCCGTTGTAAAGCGCTGCGGTAAAAGATTATCATCATGACATGGCCTATCGAAAGACAGATGAGCAATTTGGCTATCTTCCTCATGCTCAACGAGAACCGGTGAATTCAAAGGCCCATCGGTTGTGTAACCAAGTAAAAATTCGTCGTCAGTGAATATATGTCGATTAAAAGGGAAAATTCCAGACACTCGAAAGCCACTTAGAATATTCAATGGGGACAAAGCTCGTGACCAAGCATCGCTGGACATTTTTGGTATATCATAGATCGTCATTGTTTTGCCAGGATGAGCCTTTTGCCAAGAATCACATGAAGCATTATAATATTTCTTCAACGGACCGCGTAGACACTTTGGTCCAATGGTTGGAGTTTGTGGGAACAATGTGCGGGAAAAGACACAAGTACAATGCCATGTTCTCTACAAAACTCAATACAATCGTAGTTCACATGTGATTCATGATTGCCCAAAAGAACTAGAACTGGCTTTTCAGGTGAGCTACGCTACGGACAGTGGTTACAAAATGCTGCAAAAATATTATAAAATTGGGTCCTGTCATCCATCCTGATGGACAGGGCTATAACGACTTAGGCTATTGACTTGTAGACAATTTATGTTGTTTGCTGCCTGAATGGTATTTTTTCTCATCTGCAGCAAGTTGCTATGCACAGCACTCTCGAATATGTTTAACGGCTACAACAAAAGCAATTGTTCAATTATAAGTCCATTGACATCTGTTTATAATCTTAAAAGTGACAGCGAAATGTTACTCACCTCTTGCCTTGATCGCCAACTTGACAATGAAACGTTATCGAATGATACCGATGGAGCAAGCTGATCGGACATCCCTTAAGGACATCACTTTTAGCCATTCACAGTGAAAGTGGTTTTCCTCTCGAGATAACATGAATATCTCATAAACTGGCTCATAACGTAGCGAGTATGGTTGTGATGGGGCAAGTTGTTACACTGTAACAACTTGCCCCATCCCTGCTGTAACAAAATGCCCCTTGAGCAATGATTTTGGATAAATCACTCTACAGCTGAAAAGACTGCAATTTGCGAAACATAAAGACTTACAATCTCGAAAACATACACACAAGTACTCTCAAACAGATAACTGTGAATATGAGACTCATTTGACGCATTGAGTAACAAATTATGCAAAAACTTGAAAAATTACTCGAAGGACGGAAAAAACGATTTTTTTATCTGTAGTTCACATAATATAATAAATTGAACTTCTTTCATGGGGAAAATAATGCGTCAATAAAGGTTCATCTTTTGCTAGTTACGCGTCAGATTTCGCTTTGTAGTTTTCACTGTAGGCCCACTGTAACAACTTGCCCCGTGTAACAACTAGCCCCGGTCCGCCCTATTACTTTTGTCTTTATATGCGCCTCTTACCTCAATTCATTAGTTCTTACATAAGACAGTTTCGAAATGAAGTTTTAACCTAAATCACACTTGTCTACAGTTTGTTTTCCAATGAAATTGGTTTCTGTTTTCTGAACGAACTGTAGACAAGTGTGATTTAGGTTAAAACTTCATTTTGAAACTGTCTTATTTAAGAACTAATGAATTGAGGTAAGAGGCGCATATGATGACTGATCTCTCCTATAATGTTAGATGCCAAAATTTAAACAAACGTAACAAAATCTATCTAGGCCTATAATATGCGTGCAGATGCTTTGCGACCCAACGTTCGATCATTGATGATGTCGCTGATGAAGCGTATAAACTAAAGTAGTAAGTAAAACTCCACTTCTGGATAGCGCAAGATGGCCGCCGTCGCTGACGTCCCCCCTCCTGTCCGTCGAGTCGGTCGTGGTGTGCCGTCGTGTTTCTTCGAGTCTGACGTCCCCCTCCTCCTGTCCGTCGAGTCGGTCGTGATGTGCCGCCGTGTTGCTTCGAGTCTGACGTCCCCCCCCTCTGGCCGGCCGTCGTAGCGCGAGGTGATGTGCTCTCCAGGTTGGCGTGGTGTGCCGGCCAGGTTGGCGTGGTGTGCCGGCCAGGTTGGGAGGGTGGACTGTCGTAGCTCACCTGAAAAAATCCTAAGTGTCAGAGTGGCTTTGTATGGGTAAAATTTTGAAAATTTTCCAAAGTGTGTCATTTCGACCTGCGACCTTCACCAAAACATTTTTCATCAAATTTCACGGACCCCCCCCCCCGACAGCAATCTTCTAACTTTGGTTCTAGTGGACGGATTTTGTCTTACAGCTACTCGTTTGAAAGAGGAGAAAAAACTGCTCGACGAAATTTTTGTCGCGAGTCAATCGGACCAGCCGTTCAAAAGTTAGAGCTGTTATAAGATTTTAGGTCGGAGCTCACCTGAAAAAATCCTAAGTGTCAGAGTGGCTTTGTATGGACAAAATTTTGAAAATTTTCCAAAGTGTGGCATTTCGACCTGGGGCCTTCACCAAAACATTTTTCATCAAATTTCACGGACCCCCCCCCCGACAGCAATCTTCTAACTTTGGTTCTAGTGGACGGATTTTGTCTTACAGCTACTCGTTTGAAAGAGGAGAAAAAACTGTTCGACGACATTTTTGTCGCGAGTCAATCGGACCAGCCGTTCAAAAGTTAGAGCTGTTATAAAATTTTAGGTCGGAACTCACCTGAAAAAATCCTAAGTGTCACAGTGACTTTGTATGGACAAAATTTTGAAAATTTTCCAAAGTGTGGCATTTCGACCTCGGACCCTGACCAAAGTTTGTTTCATCAAATTTCACTGACCCCCCCCTCGGGAGAGCTAGCTTCGATCTTGGCTTCCAGTGGACGGATTTTGTCGTGCAATAGCTCGTTTGAAAGCTAAGAGTGAGACAAATTCACTGAAAGAGACGGCTTGTCCATATCTGCCTTCGTTTAGATGTGAGACGCCATTTAAGATTTTGGGAGATTGTCGAAAAACGACAGTGTTAGAATTTTGGACGTTTTGGGCTGTAGCGCCAAAACGAGGCATCGGATGGGAAAACGGAGGCCAGATTCGGATTCAGCGTGAAATTCTGCATCGGTATGGTAAATTTGAACGCAATCGGAGAGAAAAATTTTCGCTGACGTCCCCCCCCGGCACCGATCTTCCAACTTTGGTTCTAGAGATCGTAGAAAGTCGTGCAGTAGCTCGTTTGAAAGCTAACAGTGAGACAAATGCAGTGAAAGAAACGGCTTGTTCATATCTGTCTTCGTTTAGATGTGAGACGCCATTTAAGATTTTGGGAGATTGACGCAAAACGACAGAGTTAGAATTTCCCAAGAAACAGCTCCAGCGGGCGAATGAAGGCTCGGATTGGTAAACGGAGGCCAGATTTGGAATCAGCTTGATGTTATTGTCCAATGAGGATCATCATCCAATGAGAATCAAGCATTTCTATATAAATAGCGAGCCTTCCACAGTGAGAATCATTCCATCGTTGAATCACACGAGTGACGGACGCACATTTTCTGTCTCTCTAGTTCCCTATTCTATTATCCAACTAAAATGGTAAGTCGCTACTTTCCTCCCTCTCCTCCCTTGAACGTAAACTTAATACAATCTTTTTCATTTTCAGGCATCTACTCCATCTGCTGCACTAGTATGACAAAATGGCGGTCAAACGTTACAAGGTCCGCTACGATCAGATCATCTACAACTGAGGCCAGTGGAAGAAACAACCAAGGTACAGAATCCTACACCGCTACAGCGTAAATTTAAACAAGTCTTGCGTTATGACGATCATAGCGTAGTACTTCAAACGGGAATGCTCCCTTCCACGGATGTCAAGATAATGCACAATCAGTATGGGGACTACATACTGATCCCCGTGAGTCCGTACATTCGCCACCAACTTGATATTATTGAGGAGTACATGACATTAAATATGGACATTCCTACTCCTCTTGCTCAAGAGTGGAAGGCGAGAGATGACAAGGATACTCCCTATAGAAAGATTTGGGATGATAATCACATTTGCCTAACGGTATCATATTGGTGCACTTACTATAAGAAGGAGGGAGATCATTCAACATCCATCAGATGTGATGAGCTCGGAGAAGGTACTTGGGATATCCTTTTCAAAGTGAATGGGCTATATTATGGTCGACACAAGGATAATAAAATAGTCTCTCTCTCCATGCATATGGAATCCATCCTATATATTCCAAAACCACCCAACGTGGACGACATAATTGATCAAATCCTTAACAGCAGTGGTACGAAGCGCAAGTCGGAGAAGAATGCTGCATCAAAACGCAAATCAAAGAAGGAGAATTACTAGTCCTTTCCTAACTCTACCCTATGACAATTCGCTTATGTGCTTTGAGTGTCGTAGACGTGGTCTTATTAGATACATTTTACTTCTTCGTTGCCATCATATCATTTGTGTATTTTGTCGTGAAAAGCATCGATGTAATTCTTCATTTTGTAATATGTTATAGAACGTTTCCTTAGATGTGTAAATTTCCGTTTTAGGCTTCTATCATCATTTTTATGGATTGTGAGGGTGAACCTGTACAGGAGCTCAGTGCTATTGCTATGAACAATTGGACATATCAGATTGTCAGTGTCTATCATCAACATGCCAACTGCAATCCCAATGTTGATCAATGGGCGAGAAAACACATTCATGGACTTAATCTGAAATATTTGCAAGACTATGGCTTTTCTTGTGAGAGTGCTCTTCTTATTGACTTTAAACGATGGTTAGCTGCTTTCAATGTTATACGCATCTTTTGTAATAATCCCGGTAAGGAGAGGAAAGTATTTCCCAATCTAATCATTGATGATATTTTGCTCCCGCCTTGGGATAGTAGAGTGAATCAACACTACCATGAAGTCACGAAACGTTTTAAGGATTTGTCTGTTCCTATTTTGTCTGTTCGTTGTAGTAGCTACGTTCATAACCAATGCTTCTTTCCTCCTTACCTCAACACTGCCAAAGTCCTGTATGGTTATCATTGCTCGCTGTATGATAGTTACCAGCTGTATCTATTTTATCTCTTTCAAACCATTGATTTATAATGCATGCTTGTTACCGTTATTCAATAAATGTTACTATGAGAAGAGTTGTTGTTTTCATGCAATGGATGGGTTAGATAAAGGGCGATCATGTCTTTCTCAAACGACTGCGGAACATTACATTTTCATAGGCAAAGTTTAAAAGGAGCTGTTCAAGATTATGTGATAAATTTTCATAAAGTTGAGACCGACATCGAAGCAGTGGTCGATGATGCTAGCACTCTATTTCTAGAGTTAATGAATACATTCTCTGATAGCATTGTCATGGCGCGATTAGTTGCGAAAATTAAGTTTAGTCATTTTGGAAAGGAAGAGGTGGAAAGTCGCTCTTTCCATTTTGCTTCTTATTCAATGGAAGTGGTAGATCACCCCCAAGAATTTTTTAAAAGACATATGATAAAAATTGCTGAACGTCTTAACGCATTTAACCATCATGGTAGCAGTCTAGTGATTGAAGCAATTTCAGATATTCACATTCAACTTTCCATAAAGAAAAATTGAAAATGCAGTGGTACTTGACTGTAGCACAACTGGTTTTCGAGCTATGTCTGCTCACTCTCGAAGTATATTCCTTCTGTACATGCGTCTATTATTTAGAAAAGGCTAGCAAATTCATATCTTCAAAAAGACTTGCTATAGACATCAGTAACGGTGAAACTATGTGTTGTGATGTATGTAAGCGAAAATATGGAAATGAAAAGCGCATCTTCAAGAGATGTAAGCATGCTTTTTGTCACCCCTGTTTCATACGTAATTGCATTCAACTTTGCAAATGTAACCACTGTGATATTGCTCATTTCGAGTGTCACTTATGCCGCAATAGTTAGTACCTATGCAAATGTGGTAAAGATAGGTTTTAGCAAAGACTAACACGGAAAATGGCGAAACGTAAAATGACGAAATGTAAAAGTCAAAAGTCTTCAAAGTTTTCTTCAGCCATTCAAGCTCTCCGACGAATGAAAGCAAATCAGCGATACAATGCTATACGACATGCTAACGATAAATTCATTCGTGAAATTATTTCTCATTTGAGGAAGTTGAGGATGAAGAAATTAGCATCAAAACAACGAAAGTTACTTAAGCGATATGCTACAAAATTGCGTTTCATCTCCAATCCTAAAGTCACCTTTCAAAGAAAGAGGAAAACTCTAACACAAAAGGGCGGTTTCCTTTCAGCAATACTTCCAATGATAGCTCCTGCCGTGGGCAACCTATTGGGTAATATCTTTGGCTCTAAGCGTTAATTATGCAAATGTTGAATCTCAAAGTATTAAAATGGATTTCAGACTTCAATGTGATAAAGTTCTGACTGTATCAGGCCCATCTCATGCAGGTAAAACTGTTTTCACGCTGAATTTATTGGATAAAAGAAGGGAGTTGTTTAAGGAACCTATCAATCGAGTGATTTGGTGTCATGGTATTTATCAACCGTCGCTGTTTCAGGAATTGCAAAGTCGCAACTTTATTCGACATGAAGGAATTATTGCAGTGGATAAACTTCAGTCTAATGATGTTGTTGTATTGGATGATTTATTAAAAGAAAGTAAGAATTCAAAAGATGTTACAGATATGTTCACTCGCGCAGCACATCATAAAAGGTGCTTTATCATCTATATCACACAAAATTTGTTTCCTGATGGAAAAGAAGCTCGTACACGAAACCTGAATACACACTATTGTGCTATTTTCAAGAATCCGCGAGATAAAAGTCAATTTGAAATTTTAGCGCGACAAGTTGCACCCAGAGGATCAAAAGCCTTAATTGAAATTTTTCAAGCAGCTACTGAAAAACCATACGGTTACTTATTCATTGACTTTACGCAAGAGTGTCCGGAAGAATTTAGATTTCGAAGTGATATTTTGAAAACTCCCATGATTATCTACAAACTATGAGTTCTTATTCTCGCATGATTGTTATTCCTCAGGATGAATATGTACAATTGACTGCCATGCAGCAAGTAAAGCAACCTCTTGCAAATCAAATGTATAGGAAAGAAATAGATTATCAGCAAAATGTTCACATCAAAGATCCACATCGTGCTGTATTATTACAATCGGAAACTGTTGAGCAATTGAAAAACTTGAAGAATAAGATGAGTGACTCTGTATCGACTGCTACACCTTTAGCATCTCGCGCACATGCCATATCTCTTTTCAATAGTATTGAACCCCATCTCAATCTAATTGATAGAGGAGAAATCATTACAGATGAAAATAAAGTGATTGATGCTTCACGTTATGAAGACTTGATTCAGTATGCGACACGTAGAAAGCGCCGTCAGGGCTATGTTCCACCTGGTTGGTCATACTTTCTTAAACTATTGAAAAAGCGTAATGTGCTAAAATGTGCTTTGAATAATGAGACATTGAAAGAACTTGATTCAACAGTGGCTACTGCTCCAATGCTTCAGACGATGAAAATGCCAACAAATTAGTTTAAGAAGTCACCTGCTACATCCCCTCCCACACTCACTAAGCAAACAAGAGGAAGAACTCGACGTAGATCTACATCACCACTAAAACAAGTAAAAGGAAAACGTAAAACAGCTCCTCCCAGGAAATACATGTTCTCAGACTATTAATATGAAGCAGATGTGTTGCTTGCCATGTAATGAGCCGCCAGAGGTGAATGTCGTTGTCACTTGCACTTGCTGCGCCAGCTCTCACAATGAAACCCCTAAGCAACGTGAACACGATCGCAAAACCGCTAAAGCTAAATGCTGCAGTTGTTGCAAATGTAGAAAGGCAAGAAAACAAAAAGATGAGAAGGAGGAAAAAGAGTCAGTCGTCATCGACTGAACGTTTGAAGTCAATCTATTATGATGTAAAACATCCGGCAGGATTTGCATCTATCAAGAAATTATCAAAAGCGAGTGGTCTTCCACAATCACAAGTTAAACGATGGTTAAAGGGTCAGGCTACCTATACACTCCACAAACAAGCGAAAAGGAAGTACCGCACCCGCCATTATATTGTTCATGACATCGATGAACAGTGGCAAGAAGATTTGTGTGATGTTGCCTCCATTTCAAAACATAACTCGGGCAATAATTTTATTTTAACAGTCATTGATATTTTCTCGCGTTATGCGTGGGCTCAACCTTTAAAAACTAAAGAAGGGAAAGGAGTAGCAAAAGCATTCCAAACAATTTTTCGAGAAGGTCGCATTCCAAAAAGAATTCAGAGTGATCAAGGAAAAGAGTTTGAAAATCAGCATGTGAGAAGATTATTTGAGAGGCATGACATTGAGTTGTTTAGTGTAAAGAGTGCTTATAAAGCTGCACTCGTTGAACGTTTTAATCGCACATTAAAAAATCGCTTGTGGCGACATTTTACTGCCAACTTGACACAAAATGGGACAAAGGTTCTACAAGATACACTCCATGCCTACAATCACTCTATCCATCGTTCTATTGGACTCAGACCAGTAGATGTAAATGCTGACAATGTAGATAAAGTGCGCGAATCATTCCAACGTAAACGCACTCATGTGAAAAGTGATGTGAAAATTGGTGATAAAGTTCGTATCTCAAAAGTGAAGAGTGTTTTTGCTAAAGGGTACCTTCCGAATTGGACAGAGGAGGTATTTACAGTATCAAGGATTAATCAAAAAGACTCTCCCACCACCTACAAGTTGAAAGATTACGATAATGAAGAAATTGAGGGTAGCTTTTACCGCGATGAGATTGAGGTAGTCACTGAAAGTGAAACATATTTGGTAGAGAAAATCATTCGATGTTAAAAACGGCAAGGTGAAGAATGGTGTCTTGTTAAATGGAATGGTTATCCTTCAAGTATGAACTCTTGGATGCGTCGTGCCGACATCTTTCATCTAAGTGATCGACAGTGATTCATGCAAAGTTGTAACTAACAATGTTTAGGGTTTGAGCTATGAATCCAACTACCTCATTTTATTCACGACCCTCCTATGTAAGTGGTGGAGGACAAATTTACATCGGCGCTCGCCGCCAACGTGGAGGTAGCATACTTGGTGCACTGAAATCTGTTGTAGCACCTCTCATATCCAATGTCGGTAGATCTTTAAAACGAAATGTTTTAAGTAATGCCGTTGGCTTTGCTGGTGATGTTGCTAGTGATCTTTCCAGAGGTAGAAGTTTTAAGAGCAGTTTGTTGAATCGTGGGAAGGAACGCGGTTTAAAAACATTGAAGCAGACCTTTGCTGGTGTTACTCAAGGAAAGAAATCACCTAAACGAATGAATAAAGGAAGGAGGAAACATCGCGGAGCTGGTAAGGTGCGATCTTCAGTCAAAAGGCATTCACGCAAACGTCGCAGAGGCTCTAATCATTCATCAGGCGCTGCACGACGACGCTGCCATAACTTCTAATCATGGAGTGTAAAACTTCCGGTTTTTGTTTGTTTGATCAACAAGCCATACAGACAGATATTCTTAGTTCAAGTATTGTAGATTATCATCCTCGAACAGCTGAGAATGCTGGCCCCATTGAATTTGTTATTCCTGGTGGTAGTGATGACTACATATATTTGAGTTATGCGATGGTTGATTTGAGGTTTAGAATTCAGCAAGCAGATGGAACTGCTATTGACGATGCACATAAAGTTGGACTGAACAATTTACCATTGACTACATTACTTCGCGATGTTTCTCTAACGATTGGAGAGCAGCAGGTGGAAGGTGGTCAAAGCGATTATCCCTATAAATCATATTTCAATCATGTATCACAGTTTCATCCAGCAGCACAAAAAAGTCATATGGAAGCCATGGGATGGTACAGAGGTGAAGCAGGAAAATTTGATGTTGAAAAGCGATCTGCTATGATTAAAGATAGTAAAGTATGTCAGCTATATGGTCCGCTTAATTTAGACTTCTTTAGACAATCAAAGTTTTTACTCTGTAATACCAGCATGCGACTCAAGCTGAATTTGCCTGAATTTGCGCTGAATGCATTCGCTAAAGTTGACAATTTTAGAATTCATGTGGAAGATATTGCACTTTACATTCGTCGAGTAGTACCGAATCCAAGTGTCATTAGAGGGCATGCTGAAGGTCTTAACCGCCAAAATGCCATTTACCCCGTTCAGCATACAAAGCTTCTCACCTTTACAATTCCGAAAGATCAAAAGAGTTTCATGAAAGATAGCCTCTTTCCATCGGAAGCACCGAAGCTCCTCATGGTGGCAATGGTTGAAAATGATGCATTTAATGGTAATATAACGAAGAATCCTTTCAATTTTAAACACAATCAGTTAAGTGAAATTGTTTTACGTGTAAATGGTGTGAGTCATCCTGGTCCACCCTACAAACCAGATTTTGCTTCGGATCAATTTATGCGCAGTTATGTTGATTTTATGGATGTCTTTGGCTTTTACAATACGGATGACACCAACGGACTCACTATGAAAGAGTTTAAGAGTGGATATACTATTTGTGCATTTGATTTGACTGCTGACAGCGATATTAGTGCACCCTATCGTCAAGCGAACGTGCCTCATAATATTCGTTTGGATTTGACGTTCAAAAGAACACTACCTGAGACGATCAATGTATTAATTTATGCAGTCTTCGATTCAAATATTGAAATTACAAAGTATCGTGACGTGATTCTTCAGTATAATCGTTAATGAGTTGGTTGACTGCTGACGATATTAAGACTAAAGTGCAGCGTAATGCAGACGAAGCGACGTTGAAAGCTTTCGATAATGTCTATTCGCTCGATACCTTACCACCTGCAGTAAATCACTATCCCATCTTTATTGTGCTAAACACTCATTCGCAGAATTTAGGCGGTGAGCATTGGAAAGCGATCTTTATTGGAGAAGACCGACGTGGTGAACTATTTGACTCTCTTGCTCAACCTCCAAATATACCAACACAGCAGTGGTTGAGAAAACATACGCGTCAATATCAGCGAAATGAACGCATACTACAACATCCACTTTCATCAACGTGTGGTGCTTTTGTACTGTACTTCATCTTAAAACGTTTACATGTATCTCGATTTGTATCTGTTATTCAAAACTTTTCATGTAATCCATCCTCTAATGAAAAAATGATTTGTAAGTTCTATCATGATTTGAAATAAAAACATCATGTTGGAAAAATTGATTTTTATTTTACAATCCGCTGGCTACGTACATACTCGATGAGATAGTCTAGGATCACATTTGCTTGTACATGAGATTTTAGTCCACTAATGATCACTTTACTATTATGAAAGATTGCAACATGCACAGGTAACCAACAACTAATGAGAGCTGCAGGAAAAAGTTCGGGTTCATAATACAAATTGTAACTGCTGGTACGAATCTTCAAAAATGATACACTTTCACTCAATTGAGTAGAGATCACCATATTGTCCACAGTCAGATTCGACATCACACACCTCTCCCTCTTCCATATCCGACGTAGTAGTCTCTGTAGCTCTAAGCGCATTGACTGCGCCGATGAATGAGAAAGGGCGCCGAGAATCTGTACAGTCCCATTTGGGAAGAGTTGAAGATTCCGTGAATTGTTCATCTTCACCACTAACATTTGAGGACGGCCCGGGTAATACTTGCTGTTTGGAAGGTGTTGGTGTAATGTTGTGAGATCGATTTTGGTGTAGAGTCTGAAGCGACGGAGAATGTTGACGATGGTGTAGCGATGGCGCTTCATGATGAAAAAATGAGTAAATTGAGCGATGTACCTTCCTTTTATACTTTTCCCAACTACCTTGATGAAATGTGAAGTTAGTATGGAGTTGGAAATGATAGAGTTGAATTCGCCGTTTGTTGACGCGCAACCAGATGCGATTTCCAATACGTGAATGTCTTTTCATATAGAAGTATTTCAAATCCTTCATGATATGATGTAGAGATTGAAAATGACGATAAGATAAAGCAAACTCTCTTCTCACATTTCCAGTTGAATCTTTGAAATAGACGTTTCGATCATGATCCGTTTCAATACGTTGTAGGGAATCTAATTTCCAACTCATGGTGCGTGGTAGTCATGTCTGATTAAGATTTGCATAGTAGGGCGATGAACTCACAACGAATAAATGTCATGATGGAGCGATGTATGGATCTTCATACTTCTCCCAATTGTATTTGCGAAATGAGAAACAGTTTGCGGAATGAGAATGGCAGATTTGAATTTCATTTCTGTAATGTTGAAGCCAAACTTGATCACCCAAGGAGATGAATCTTAATGTTTCAAAATATTCCAAAACCCTCATGATATCATTGAGGTTGACAAATTGTCGCCATGTTAATGTAATACCTCTTGATGTATGACCATGAGAATTTTTGAAATGTACGTTTCCATCACGATCAACTCTGATATATTGTAGAGAGTCCAAAATCCAAGTCTTCATGATGTTATGCAAAGCCGCATATCAGCAATAAAAAAATGTCGTTTTATCATATTTTGCTTAGCAATGCGGCTGCAAATAGATTTGCTAGTAATCGAGCCGCACTCTTTTCTACTCCCATTGATCATGCACAACAGCTAAATGGAAAGTGGGAAGTGGGTGTCACTCAACTTGTTCATAGCAACTGTGTCTATACTTTTGATCATGAAGTGATGACTATTAATATGAGACGCACAACTGCTTACCAATGTGAAAAGGGCTGCAGAGTATACATTCCACAGTGGCCAAAGAAAGATCTCTTATCATGTAAAAAGTTTATATATGATTTCTTGAATAAAGCGTGTAAACATATTGCCCAATTTACTCCGCACAATGATGATCATAATTATGTACATCATGTAGTTGAGAAAGATTGGATTGTTGGTTTAAGTCCAAGTTTAAGAAATGATTTAGGTTGCCTCGCTAGCGCCTTAACAAGCTATGATAATTATAACGTTAATTACCACCCAAGTGGTCATAAACAGTTAATATATCGAGAGGAAGCTTATTATGTAGATCTTATTCCAAAAAACGAGAAGACGTTGGTGAAGAAGATTGTGATTAAGCCAAGAAAGACAAACATGACTCCTGAAACATTATTGAAGAAATTTAATTATCTCCTTCGAGTTGATGGTAAACAAGTGGCAACATTGACTTATATCAAATCATCTAATCATATTGCAATAAGTAAATTAAATGATGATGATCTAGTATTAGTTTGTTCGAAAGATTTTCATCAGTTCTTACGACATCGTTCTGCAGCTGTTCATGGAAAATTTGATATGCAACATTTACCATGTGAAACGTCAAATCAATTTGATACAGAATGGACCGTATCTTTATACAGAAAGTGTGTAGAGCCTTTAGGTGGTATCTTACATGAAACAAGAGTGTTGATGCCTCGCATTATTACTTCAGTTAAATTGGTTGTAGATTATTTAAATGAAGTGATTAATGACCAACAAATTTCATTTTCTGAAAAAATAGGTGTTTTGTCTCTCACTATAAGTGGAAAAGGTATTGAACTAATTATGGATAAAACTCTAATGGACATTTTGGGTTTTGATCAAAATATCTTTAAAAGTGGTACTGTAACCAAAGCTAGCGCAGACATGTCACTATCGCGCCGTATTAACTATTTTCAGATATATTCCAATATTGGTGAAGATGTACGTGTGGGAGATGTTGAAGCTCCATTGCTAGCAATGATACCATACCAGCCAAAAAGCTGCAGTATTTTATCTGAGCATACTTTCAAGAAAGTGCATGATACAAAGCTGAAATCAAACTACATCCCACAAATTGATATTGCCATTTATGACGATGCTGGTGCGTTGATTCCTTTTCATAAAGATGCTGTGACAAGTATCACACTCCATTTCCGAATGAAGAGTTAATGCAAAAGTATGCTAATATATTTTTCCAATGTGAATAATATGGAAAGTGAAAATAAGGACTTGTTTCTAATCTACTTGCCCAGTAATGCTTCTATGAATAAATTTCCCAAAAATAAACCATCAGACTATCGAGTAGAATTAAATCGGCCACTACATTTAGAAGGTGAATGGGAGGTTGGCGTTTCTAGTATTTGCTATGATAGCAATATTCAGAATGTGAATGATTTGGAAGAAATGATATTGACTCCTCGCACACATGATGGAATAACGATGAATAATGCATTCCAGTTCCCATACAATTTAACGTTAGATGGAAAGTGGAACTATGAATGGATTCAGATAAAATCAGATTATTATGGTCCATTTGGGAATGAGAAAATTATTAAGGCATTCAACAGTGGTAATACTTCCATCATGAAGAATAAGGATCAGAAAGTTTATGAGTTTACTATCTATCAATGGAGTGGGAGACAGTTCCTTCGCTTTCATTCTTTTACTAAAGGTCTTACACTGAGGTTGGATAATGAATTCTATCCACATCTCGGTTTTGGTCATGGACTACATCTAACGTCAATTGCTACTGCAAATGTTAGAAAAGTTTATTCAAATCGAATCAATAAATTTCATTATAAATTTAAAATATTTGATGAAGATGTTGTAGAATGTGAAGAACGCATCATTTTGAAAAAGCGTGGTGTTCAACCTTTATCACTTATTGAGTTAGTAAAACGATGGAATGAGACTGTGGGTAAGAAGTATGGAGAGAAAATTATGGCGGACAAAAATAAGTTGGTTATTCAGAAATATAATGACAAACTTACAGTTTATTTCTCTCCAACCTTGCGCCATTTTGTAAGACATCCAACCCCTATTATTGGAAGCGGTGTGGTGTATGCTTCTCATGAATATCACACTAAAGCTGATTCAGTTATGATGAATGGTGGGTGGAAATCTATGGTGATCGCATCAAGAAAATTTACCAGTCTTATCAAGAATCTAAAGTTGCTATCAATATAATGCCGCGTCTGTATCATACAGTTGAAAGCTTCATTCATGTAGTAAATCCTTATATACAACAGAAGTTGAAGCATGTGATGAAAAGTAAATATGATGTAAGGACACACCACATTTCGTTTTCAATTGAAAATCAACGCGTTGTTCTGAAACTGGGTGATGACATTCAATGTCAATTGAGTAAAAATTTGAAAAAACTCTTTGGTTTTTCAATGCTACAAACTGTGTTTACTGCTGCGCATACGATTGGTATAGAAACACCAATGACACTTGATATACATGAACAGCACCTTTACATTCAAAGTGATTTGATTCTTCCTATTTCTGTTGGTGAGAAAAAAGAATACATTTTACGTGATTTCATTCATGATAAAGACGCTTCATATGGAATAGTCGAGAAGATGTTTGAATCTATTTTCTATCATCCCGTCGTCAAACAAACTATACCCTCTATTGCTATCAAAATTACCAATGGTTTACAAGAGTGCATCCATGTGAAAGATACTAAATCCCTCGTAACTTTAGTGTTTCGGAAAACAAAGTGCAGTCATTGTGATATGTTTTTTGAAATAAAAATATGTGTATGAAAAAGTCTTTTTACAGATAAAGGGGGAATGGGCTGACTGTAGGCATATATTCACAAGGAAGAAACGATCTCATGCGATACATAAAACAACCATGTATATCTACAAAAAGCAACATCAAAATACTGAGTTAAAGTTGATTATGCCAATACATCTCCTGAATGTGGTAGCGTGAGTTTTATTCTTTTGGGTGGAGGTATGTTTGTGTCAGGATGTCCATGTGGAAGAGATGTGTTATGTCCTATCCAACACCTCTTATCCTCCCATGCTGAAAGCGCTCGTTTCTTGAACGTGTGCGTTTTCACAGTATGAACTTGAGATTTTACGATTGTCATATTGACAAACGTTATAGTTTTATTTTTATAGGCCTTCTTATAGGACCGATGTTTCATTTTGTGAACAGTGGATTTTGATATATCTTTAGCACGCTTAATACTATCTGCACATTCTTTTAATTTCATGGAATACATTTTAGGACGGAGGAGAATCATTTCATCTATTTCCTTTTCTGCTGTTTCATCCTTAAAACAACCAAGTTTTGCTTTATTCTGTATGGAATAGATTGGATGAGTGGGATTGCAGTTAGATGTGTCGAAATATTTCTCGAATGACTTGCCTACTTCATTAAAATTTAAATCTTTTTGAGTGGTAATTCCTAAAAAGAAACTATCTGTATCACCACCCAGCAAGCGAACCTCTTTTACGAGAGGGCATCGTTTTAATATTTTGTAGAAGAGTTGATACATTTCAAGCTTGGAATAATCTAAAACGGCTTGCCCAATATAGATGGGTTTGCACAACTCAACTTCTGATTTTATCATTTTAACACCTACAAGATCCTCATCGATGATGTCTCTATCAATGAAAAGAGGTGATGAGGTCAATTTGTGATATTTTTGTTCATCAACGACTAGTTTGTAGTTGATACGTTTCCTAACATCCTCCATGGTCTTTCCGAAAAGACTGTTATTCTTATATTTATAAAAATCCTTTTCAAAATTATTTTGGGCGAGTGCACGTTTTTGACTGTTACTATCTATGTAGGGTTTGAAGAAGGCTTTCTGTCTAAATTTGATAATGCGGTGAGCTGACTTTAGAAGCATGCCCATTTCTAAATAGAATTTTAGTATGCAGAAGTGTACGAGATAATTTTTCTTATCACATTGGGTGAGTAAAAGTTTGCGGCATGGTTTGTACCTTGGCTGTCCACACTCTGTTAAGTTATTATGAAATTGTGACATGAATGGTGAAAACATATTTTCAGTCACTTCACCAGATTCAGGTGCGAGTGGGAAATCAGCAGTTTTATTTTTAATGCTATTTGGATAAATGAAATCCACTTCAAAATAATATCCCCAATCACCTTCATCTGGAATCTTCAGTATGTTTGAAGGGTTGGAGTAATACTCAAGCTCATCTTGATTTAACCAACTAAACTCGGAATGAGGTAGTGGTTTAGACAGTGAACTGCCATATAAATTATTTTGGTCATAGTACTTTAGGTGGATATGATCATCACCTACTGTTTCAGATTTTATATGATGTTTATTTACAAATGTGAGACCACCGCGTATTCCGCGCTCAAATATATTATACATCTCCGGGTCTTGTAAGAGATGAATGGTCTCACCAGTCATTTTAAAGGCTGATTTAAAGGACATGGCTGGTAGACTGACAAAGTGGACAGGATCTAATTTGTATTCTTCTAATGCCACTCGTCGAAATTCCTGAAAGACATCAGCCAGCAAAATGACATCTAATTCTAAGTAAGCGATCATATAATCGCCAAACGTTTTACAATCAAATTTTAACCATGCCTCTTGAGCATGTTCATAATCTTCTACTGGACAATCTTGACCCGTCAAATCGTTTTGGAATTTGTCAATGGAAGGAAGGGTTGTTTCATTTAGTTTAGACATTCAGCTAAAATACGCATAGGGAAAGACTCCTTTGAGAGTGATTATTTCATCCGTTAAGTTTGGATAGTGTTTCTTCAAAGTTTGACTATGGGGAAGAAACTTGAGATTACGAACGAGTGAAACTAGTGACGCTGACATGAATTGGAATGAATCTAAAAATTTTATTTCGAAGAAGACTGTCTTATTTTCTTTAGTTTTATCTACTGGTACTTTTGCTGCCATTGCCATGAATTTTTCTCTCGTTTGCGCTATTACATTAAACTGCCACGATTTCATCTGGCTCAACCCTCCTTTTATGAGCATATGACTGTCATAGCCCTTAAAGTTATGAAAAATGACGGGTAGTACATGACGTCTCAACCTAAGTGAAAAGTTACATTTGGAGCAGAGTGCGTTTCTAAATTTACCAGTGATGTGATCATGATCACGCACTTTCTTAATTTTATCGTCATCAAACGTTTTATGACATTTAGGGCACGATGTGCAACTTTCAAATTTTTGTTTGTCTTCATCTGACATATGTAGTGACTTACGCTGCAATTGGGAATCATATGATTGTTGAAATTTAGCAGCTTTATCGAGAAATTCTAGAAATTTTGAAATGCAATCTTCACCTTGCCAAGTATGCATTTTGTTTTGTCTATTCCTAAAGTGGTCATGCCATACTTCATAGCAGGATATGGCTGCTGGCTTGTGGATGATATCACCAATGTAGCATTCGATGTCTGCGTAAATGACACGCAGGGGACTTAATTCGTCACCATTATCCCTATTTGAAAATATTTTATCTTTGGGCATGCGTTCCATTTGTAATTTACCTCGCTTGCACCATTCATAGTGAGTTTCAAATTTATCTTTATCCAAAAGGAGCGGATGCAGTGGTCGCATACAAAATGTTCACCTCTTTTAGAGTGCCCCAAGTGAGTGTACAAGCGAGAGATTTTGGGAATACCACAGTAGTGCCATTCCTCGCTATCATCTTGTTTTACTAATAAGAGGTTGACTACACGTTCATAACAAGTTGAACGTGAATTATAGCGGGCACCCTTCAACCCCTTCTCCCACACGTGAACGACAATTTTAATCTTATTATGTTTTTCGAACGTTTCTACATCTTTGATTTTCATGTTGTAACTATCACAACCTTCAAAGTCTAGTTCATCCTCCCACTGTCTATAGCTATAGGTAAGATTTCGATTCGCGTTGATATCATTATAGTGAAGGATGGATAGGACTGCATATTTGAAACACTGTGATTTACAATCGACATTGATGACAGCTTTCTTATTATACAACGTTTTTGGTAGTTTAAATGTGCCTCGAGCTGCATGACTTTCTAATAGTGAAATTTTGAATATGGCTGAGTCCACACCATCAAAAATGAGAGCGCTGTCGCGTTGATTGAATTTATCTACATTTGATTTTAAACATTGAATGTGAAAATTTAGCCAAGACTCGCAGTCTACAACTTCGGTTGCGGAAGAGGAAGGAACATGAAACTGTATTCTCTCCATCACTTGACCCGTTTGAAAATCTATCTTAATATATTTTAGTTTAAGGTAGATGAGCGCCTTCATTCTAAAATTGTCTAAATTGTTGAAGAGCGCTTCGATAATGTTAGAATTTTGAAGGAGCCACTCAGGAAAATCTACTATTTGAGTATTGGACTCCATGCAGTAGTCGCGTACTAAATTATTATGTGAAACATTAATGAGGGAGATGGTAGAGATAACGTTGGTGTAGTGATCATTTGCATGCGTGTGTTGAAGTCTGTGCGAAGATCGCTGAAAGTGACTATCAAAAGAAAGAGGGCACAAATCGCAAGGAAAGGAGATGTCATCTTCAGAATCAACTTCACCTCCGGAGATTGACGCCGCTTTGCGTTGACACACACGTTGATTGATGTGTCGAAGGAGACTGTGCTTCCTTGTAAACATATGTCCGCAGTCGGCACATTCCCACTCGTTGCCTTGTCGCGAGAGTCCTGAGCTGGAACTCACATCACCTGAAAGAGAAATCATTCTATCATCTTTGTTCAAGTCTCAGTGTATTGTTACAACCTACTTTGACTCAACAACTCTAAACTTTCCTCGAGAAGGGAGGGCGTTGGTGATGAAGTTGATGCCTGAAATTGAGGAAAATGCTATTAGCCACACGTTTGAGGGAGATGACTGATGAATTCCTTAACTTACCATTTGAACGAAATTATGTTTAAGGTTGATTCTTCAACAAGATAGAGACTTCACTCAAATTTGGAATTCACGAGAGAGCAGTTAACTTGTACGCCTCAAATATAGAATTCGCTAGAGAACACTTTACTTACACGTCTCAAAGACAGAGTGAAATGATACGGATGTCACTTTACATATATACTTTCATATTCATCATTCATTGGCTGTTGATTTTGATTGGTTGCTTGTTTATACTTAAGAATTAGAAAACATTTCAAAGTTATTATACACAGTCAACATGACAAGCCCTCCAAAAACACCGAATACAAAATTCTCTTCTCCATGCTCATCACCAAGGGCGCTGGTTGCACCAAACGCTCCAACGAAGGGGAAGGTAGAGAAGGTGTACCGACTGGACAATATGAGAAAGTTGTCATTACCAGCGGACGACGAAGAGAGTGTATGTGAGAAGGAGTGTCCCGACTTAACAGGCGTGAGGTGGAAGTATCTCCAGTACGATACTGACGATGTGATGGAGATCAACAGCACCAAATTCCTCCACCAATTATGGGAATGGTACACCCCTAACTCCCAGGCACGAACTATGGCGGAGTGGGAGTATATTGACAAAGTGAGGCTCGCAGTGGAAGAACGATTAAAGCAAGTGAACTGTTTTTGTGATCTATGTGAATTCAGACTCTGGGACGATATTGACGATGAAGACCGTTTGAAATACATGCCATAATAAATTTTTATTTCGTATTATCTTTGCTTTCATACTGACTTACTTGAATGGGTCTTCAGTGGATGATTTAAGCATGTATACTTTTTCATTTGGTAATAGTAGCACGCTTAGTCTAACTTGTAAATCTTAAAACATTTCATATGGGCGATGATTGTAGATGAAATAGTGTTAAATAAAATTAAGATAGCTTACACTTCTGATACAGGGATAGCAATCGACTGCGATCCATGTGTAAGGAGCTTGTTAGACTACGGAAGAGAGAAGTGTGTTATGTTGCGTGTGGCGCGTGAGTGTCCTCCCATTTCATTCCATTCATCAAAGCGTCTCATTGATAGAGACAGGTAGAACTCATGGTTCTCATAACGTATGCAATGGAAAGTTTTAGGCAACCTTCGACAGTTGGCTAAATGTCGCCCTGGCGCGAATGCTTACTACGTTGAGACAGAGGCAATCACTTGCAAACATGACGCAGAGAAGTTTAACAAGATTGACCATTGCCGAATGTCCCTTGCGGTATACATAGCTACGGGTTTCACCGCCGCCCTTTACAGGAACGCCCGTCGAAAGGAAGTATTACACCGAACTTCATTTGTAACGTTCAAGTTGACTGATAGCAGATTCAACTTAATGATAGTATTCGCCAGTCCAAAGACTGCCCAGGGCAAAGCGCGTGGAGGTTCTATCATGTCTTGCCCCATGGTGGCCCTTAAGAGAGCCGATGGTTCGTTCTCGGAAGTAACAAGTTGACTATTGGCTTGAATAGTCAATGGGTATGACTGTTAGGTTCTCATAGACCCTATACCGCCTAGGTCGTGCTGGTGCATCTGGCACCTTTCGGATGCGGCTGGTATTCGGAGTCCTTTCCTCATCCGTCCAAATGATCTTATTAATCTTCCCCTTCTTCTCATCCTCTTCATCCCACTCGTCGAGGATGATGAAGTCGGGAATGGCGTTGTCTTTATCGATGAATACGGGAATGGTGCTAGCAGATGTTGCTTCCATCGTGACTTCAAATTGAATGAGAAGCGCTACAATCTTCTGGCTTATATAGGGTTTTCAACAATGAATTGCTCAACAGCGAATCAGAATGCTTCAGGGATAGCAATCGACTGCATAACGTTCAAGTTGACTGATAGCAGATTCAACTTTATGATAGTATTCGCCAGTCTGAAGACTGCCCAGGGCAAACCGCGAGGAGGTTCTATCAAATCTTGCCCCATGGTAGCCCTTAAGAGAGCCGGTGGTTCGTTCTCGGGAGTAACGTCATCTTACAGCCTACCAATTCTGCTGAGAGAGTCTTTGCCTCTCTCTTTGGTAGCAGTGTCGACTTCCACGCTAATTGGCACGTGGCTGAAAAGCGGAATGTAGCGCCATTCCGTTGGATTGACAACAGTTGCTGTCATCGGATTGCCAATCCGAGCAAGATTATTGTGGACTCTGTCTTGCTCCTCTAGTCTGACAAATTCCTCAAATAAATTTCGCGGCCTTAACTGCGGTCCGCGAGGAGAGCTGACTTGACTGTTCGGCGTCTGCATGATTGAAATGAAATAAAATGAGAGGCAGTGGTTTATATACCCCTCTAACGCGATGCAACGTTCAAGTTGACTGATAGCAGATTCAACTTAATGATAGTATTCGCCAGTCCGAAGACTGCCCAGGGCAAACCGCGTGGAGGTTCTATCATGTCTTGCCCCTAGGTGGCCCTTAAGAGAGCCGATGGTTCGTTCTCGGAGTGTCGTGATGGGGTTGTGAAGGCAGGGAAAAGATCTGCAATGAAAATGATATGTATTAAAATAGGATATACTATCTTATTTGCTTTTCACTTACCAAGTTAGTCATCCTTAGGCAATCTCGCGGGCTTCCTGACTGAAAAGTTTTGTAAATGGCCGCGCATTCTGAGTGTGGCATGCAAGCATTTCTTAGTCGGATGACCATTATAGCAGATTATACTCTCGTCCAGGCTTTGGTTGACGAGGACTTGACCGTCCGGATGGTTATCCCGAATAGGGATGTGGAACTCAAACATTCTGTCCTCATTCACACGATTCCACTCATTCCTCATGCGCTCCAACTTCGCAAACGACTCTCTCTCATCACCCTGCCTACTCACACTCCTCTCCAACTCAGCATTCCTCGCTCTCAATACACTCATCTCCTTCATCAACTCCTCATACTTCGACTCTGCCTCTCCCATTCTCCTCTCTGCAGCACTCGTCTTCTTCTCTCGCTCATCATTCTTGTCTTCCAACACTCGCACATTCTCCTTCAACTCTTTCACAACACGGCTCATACGGATACTCCGGCTCATACGGTGAGATACGGGGATCTCATCTGCCACCTCCTTACATTTCACCTCCTTCATTTTCAGCTCACTCATCTCACTCAACGTTCTATCATTCACCTTCTTCAAACTTTCGTACCGATCAACCAACAAAGCATGTGCCGCTTGCTGCGACACATGCTTCTTCTCCATGTCCTCATCCCACCGCGCCGACTGCTTCCGTACCCCATCACCCTTCACTATTGGGGAAGATGAGCTCTGCGGGGGGGGTCGGTAATGACAATATCGGATACCTCCGACGACGAAGAGCTCAACTTCTTCACACGCTTCCTCACTCGCTCCCTATCCAAATCCACATCATCCTCATCATCACTCTCAAACACTCTCTTCCGCCACTTGTCAGCCTTCAAACCGGCCACAGCATTCTCTACCTCATTCTCCACAGCATTCCCACTAGCATTCTCGACAACATTTCCACTAGCATTCTCGACAACATTCCCACTAGCATTCTCAACAATATTCTTGGCCTCTCTCCCCAACATTCGCTCCTTCTCAGCATTCATCAACTCCACAAATCTAAAATCGGTCACCAACGCTCCTGTACACTCACCATGCCTCAAATAAAACTCGGCCTCCTGCCCAACAACCAACAGCACCCTGCACTTCACACAGGCAACCCTACTCAGGATAACCATGTGGTCGGCCCCTGCCTTCTTGATGTGGTCCTTGAGACCGTCTTGGCGGTTAATTCGGCCACATACACACATTTTAATGTGAAATTTCTTATTTTTGTCATTATTGACCATGGCTGCGATTTCTCGTTAACTGTAAGATAATGAAATTTGTATAAGTTTGGAATCATGCAGTATACAGCCTAAAGCATAACACTTAGTGAGGAATGATAGATTTGAGTGTAGTGAGTGACACTCAATCCCGTCGACAGCCCGAAGGCCTTGTACTGATCACTAGGGAAGTGAGAGATCTTCCCCGATACCCGCTATTTGCAGCTGAAGACATCATTGTCACTGCCCCCAAGTGGTAACAGCAACGCCAAGTCAAAGGTAGTGATCAGTAGCTGGGATCTAACCCCTCAAAGCTGCCTTAGACTGAGTTAAATTTCAAATCTGATAGCAGATTTGAATGTAGCATACGGCCTAAAACATAATGTCATCATTCAAAACTTATTCAACATTCAACTTAGTCAACATTCAACATAATATCAACACTTAGTGAGGAATGACAGATTTGAGTGTAGTGAGTGGCACTCGATCCCATCGACAGCCCGAAGGCCTTGTACTGATCACTAGGGAAGTGAGAGATCTTCCCCGATACCCGCTATTTACAGCTGAAGACATCATTGTCACTGCCCCGAAGTGGTAACAGCAACGCCGAGTCAAAAGTAGTGATCAGTAGCTGGGATCTAACCCCTCAAAGCTGCCTTAGACTGAGTTAAATTTCAAATCTGATAGCAGATTTGAACTCAGCATACTTGAAAACCTTGAGTCTACATGTTAAAACTTTGGAAAAACTGAAAATTAAGAATTTTAAAAAAAATTCCGCATTTTACTACTCATACTACTTTTAAAAAATTTTATCAGTAGTAAAGACACTATCAAACTCTATCACATAAACTTTGAAGTAAGAAGATAGCTTGCCTACTTCAAAAGATAGAGTCCTTTGAATCACCCGATATCGTGAGCTCAGAGGGACGACCGTCGCTTACCTCGTCTTTCATTGAAGTGATGAGACTTACGTTGTCGGGGGTTTATATATGCTCGGAAGAAAACTTAAAATTGCTCTATCTCCGAAAGTATTCATTGTAGCGACATGCGGTTTGTTGCAAACGATTTGTCTCATCATTCTCTATCATATAACACCTGAACCATTCTCATATGACCACGGGAAGTTGGTGCGTCAGCACATGTCCATGTAACATGCCACAGGTGAAAAAATTCCTAAGTGTGAGAGCTCCAGTGTGGTGAAAATTTTGAAAAATTTAAAACTTCCGAATTTCGACCTGGGACCTTTACCAAAACATTTTTCATCAAATTTCACGGACCCCCCCCCCCCCGACAGCAATCTTCTAACTTTGGTTCTAGTGGACGGATTTTGTCTTACAGCTACTCGTTTGAAAGAGGAGAAAAAACTGCTCGACGACATTTTTGTCGCGAGTCAATCGTTTAGATGTGAGACGCCATTTATGATTTTAGGTCGGAACTCACCTGAAAAAATCCTAAGTGTCAGAGTTACTTTGTATGGACAAAATTTTGAAAATTTTCCAAAGTGTGGCATTTCGACCTCGGACCCTGACCAAAGTTTGTTTCATCAAATTTCACTGACCCCCTCCCCCCTTCGTTCGGAATTTCCCCCCGTTTTCAAAATTTTGTCCATACAAAGTCACTCCGACACTTAGGATTTTTTCAGGTGAGCTCCGACCTAAAATCTTGTAACAGCTCTAACTTTTGAACGGCTGGTCCGATTGACTCGCGACAAAAATGTCGTCGAGCAGTTTTTTCTCCTCTTTCAAACGAGTAGATGTAAGACAAAATCCTTCCACTAGAACCAAAGTTAGATGATCTCTGTCGGGGGGGGGGGTCCGTGAAATTTGATGAAAAATGTTTTGGTGAAGGTCCCAGGTCAAAATGACACACTTTGGAAAATTTTCAAAATTTTACCCATACAAAGCCACTCTGACACTTAGGATTTTTTCAGGTGAGCTACGACAGTCCACCCTCCCAACCTGGACGGCACACCACGCCAACCTGGAGAGCACATCACCTCGCGCTACGACGGCCGGCCAGAGGGGGGGGGGACGTCAGACTCGAAGCAACACGGCGGCACACCACGACCGACTCGACGGACAGGAGGGGGGGACGTCAGCGACAGCGGCCATCTTGCGCTATCCAGAAGTGGAGTCTTACTTACTACTAACTAACCAGTTAACAGTAGAAGAAGCAACATCCCCGTGACGCCTGCATAATATCTTTTACATTGAGCTTGTTTCAATCGGATCATTAACACATTTCAAGAACTTAACACAAGCCATGATAAAAGTGAACTTAATGTGAAAAGCACTCCAATCCCTATCAAATGATGTTTTATGAATAAATAATAATGCGATGAATTATTTGTGTCTACTAAATAGGGGAGGTGTGCACCGTACAGCTTTACTAATGTAGGTATCACTGTAAACTGCACACCACTAAAACAGCAGTTATATCCGCTAAATTTAACAGAAAACATTCGTAAAGAACTTGAAAATTATGGGTCACGATTTGATGATTGATGACATCAATTAAAATCCGCTAGTATCAGCTAGAGCGTCTGTACGGATATTTTCTGTTCGGAGTGTAAAAACAGCCGTGAAAGTAATTTTAGGATATTTGTTGTTTACAGCGAGCGCACTTGCATTAGTCACTCGTTGTCGCTGTGACAAAGATAGTTCTTTTAACTACAATACATCATCTCACTTGGCTCTCCTCCGAACTTCTATAGGGAATAGGAATGAACTCACGAGGATGCTGCTGCCTTCCCTGAAAACTAGACAAATTGATTTTGTTTACATCTGCATCAGCACCAGTAGTAATAAAACGGCGAACACTCGACCGGCGCCCCCCCTCTGGAACGACAGAGTGTCGTGGTCGGCCGCCGTGGTGCTTCGAGTTTGACTCCCCCCCTCTGGAACGACAGAGTGTCGTAATGTGCCGGCCAAGTGGGTCCGAAAGGTTCGCTGACGTCCCCCCCCCTCTGAAACGACAGAGTGTCGTGGTGGACTTGAACGACCGCCAGGTTTTGTCTTGAAGCTATAGTGTGTGATGTTTTTCGTGCAATCTGCTGAATGTTCGGTTGTAAAATGGGCTGTTTCGTGTGGAAGGACTGCTCGCATGTGAAAACGGAGGCCAGATTCGGATTCAGCGTGAAATTCTGCATCGGTATAGTGAATTTAAACGCAATCGGAGAGAAAAAATTTTCGTTGACGTCCCCCCTCGGCACTGACCTTCCAACTTTGCTTCCAGTGGACGGATTTTGTCGTGCCATAGCTCGTTTGAAAGCTAAGAGTGAGACCAATTCATTGAAAGAAACGGCTTGTTCATATCTGTCTTCGTTTAGATGTGAGACGCCATTTAAGATTTTGGGAGATTTGCGAAAAAACGACAGAGTTAGAATTTTGGACGTTTTGGGCTGTAGCTTCAAAACGAAGCATCGGAGAGCAAAACGGATTTCAGATTTGGAATCAGCGTGAAATTCTGCATCTGTATGGTGAGTTTCAAGTCAATCGGAGAGAAAAAATTTTCAACATTTTTCGAAAAAACGACAGAGTTAGAATTTTGGACGTTTTGGTCTCTAGCGCCAAAACGAACCATCGGATGGGAAAACGGAGGCCAGATTCGGATTCAGCGTGAAATTCTGCATCGGTATAGTGAATTTGAACGCAATCGGAGAGAAAAAATTTTCGCTGACGTCCCCCCCCCTCGGGAGAGCTAGCTTCGATCTTGGCTTCTAGTGGACGGATTTTGTCGTGCCATAGCTCGTTTGAAAGCTAAGAGTGAGACAAATTCAGTGAAAGAAACGCCTTGTTCATATCTGTCTTCGTTTAGATGTGAGACGCCATTTAAGATTTTAGGTCGGAGCTCACCTGAAAAATCCTAAGTGTCAGAGTGGCTTTGTATGGGCAAAATTTTGAAAATTTTCCAAAGTGTCGCATTTCGACCTGGGACCTTTACGAAAACATTTTTCATCAAATTTCGCTGACGTCCCCCCCCCTCGGGAGAGCTAGCTTCGATCTTGGCTTCTAGTGGACGGATTTTGTCGTGCCATAGCTCGTTTGAAAGCTAAGAGTGAGACAAATTCAGTGAAAGAAACGCCTTGTTCATATCTGTCTTCGTTTAGATGTGAGACGCCATTTAAGATTTTGGGAGATTGTCGAAAAAACGACAGAGTTAGAATTTTGGACGTTTTGGGGTGTAGCTTCAAAACGAAGCATCGGAGAGCAAAACGGATTTCAGATTTGGAATCAGCGTGAAATTCTGCATCTGTATGGTGAGTTTCAAGTCAATCGGAGAGAAAAAATTTTCAACATTTTTCGAAAAAACGACAGAGTTAGAATTTTGGACGTTTTGATCTCTAGCGCCAAAACGAACCATCGGATGGGAAAACGGAGGCCAGATTCGGATTCAGCGTGAAATTCTGCATCGGTATAGTGAATTTGAACGCAATCGGAGAGAAAAAATTTTCGCTGACGTCCCCCCCCCTCGGGAGAGCTAGCTTCGATCTTGGCTTCTAGTGGACGGATTTTGTCGTGCCATAGCTCGTTTGAAAGCTAAGAGTGAGACAAATTCAGTGAAAGAAACGCCTTGTTCATATCTGTCTTCGTTTAGATGTAAGACGCCATTTAAGATTTTAGGTCGGAGCTCACCTGAAAAATCCTAAGTGTCAGAGTGGCTTTGTATGGGCAAAATTTTGAAAATTTTCCAGTGTCACATTTCGATCTGGGACCTTTACGAAAACATTTTTCATCAAATTTCGCTGGCGTCCCCCCCCTCGGGAGAGCTATCTTCGATCTTGGCTTCTAGTGGACGGATTTTGTCGTGCCATAGCTCGTTTGAAAGCTAAGAGTGAGACAAATTCAGTGAAAGAAACGCCTTGTTCATATCTGTCTTCGTTTAGATGTGAGACGCCATTTAAGATTTTGGGAGATTGTCGAAAAAAACGACAGAGTTAGAATTTTGGACGTTTTGGGGTGTAGCTTCAAAACGAAGCATCGGAGAGCAAAACGGATTTCAGATTTGGAATCAGCGTGAAATTCTGCATCTGTATGGTGAGTTTCAAGTCAATCGGAGAGAAAAAATTTTCAACATTTTTCGAAAAAACGACAGAGTTAGAATTTTGGACGTTTTGGTCTCTAGCGCCAAAACGAACCATCGGATGGGAAAACGGAGGCCAGATTCGGATTCAGCGTGAAATTCTGCATCGGTATAGTGAATTTGAACGCAATCGGAGAGAAAAAATTTTCGCTGACGTCCCCCCCCCTCGGGAGAGCTAGCTTCGATCTTGGCTTCTAGTGGACGGATTTTGTCGTGCCATAGCTCGTTTGAAAGCTAAGAGTGAGACAAATTCAGTGAAAGAAACGCCTTGTTCATATCTGTCTTCGTTTAGATGTGAGACGCCATTTAAGATTTTAGGTCGGAGCTCACCTGAAAAATCCTAAGTGTCAGAGTGGCTTTGTATGGGCAAAATTTTGAAAATTTTCCAAAGTGTCGCATTTCGACCTGGGACCTTTACGAAAACATTTTTCATCAAATTTCGCTGGCGTCCCCCCCCTCGGGAGAGCTATCTTCGATCTTGGCTTCTAGTGGACGGATTTTGTCGTGCCATAGCTCGTTTGAAAGCTAAGAGTGAGACAAATTCAGTGAAAGAAACGCCTTGTTCATATCTGTCTTCGTTTAGATGTGAGACGCCATTTAAGATTTTGGGAGATTGTCGAAAAAAACGACAGAGTTAGAATTTTGGACGTTTTGGGCTGTAGCTTCAAAACGAAGCATCGGAGAGCAAAACGGATTTCAGATTTGGAATCAGCGTGAAATTCTGCATCTGTATGGTGAGTTTCAAGTCAATCGGAGAGAAAAAATTTTCAACATTTTTCGAAAAAACGACAGAGTTAGAATTTTGGACGTTTTGGTCTCTAGCGCCAAAACGAACCATCGGATGGGAAAACGGAGGCCAGATTCGGATTCAGCGTGAAATTCTGCATCGGTATAGTGAATTTGAACGCAATCGGAGAGAAAAAATTTTCGCTGACGTCCCCCCCCCTCGGGAGAGCTAGCTTCGATCTTGGCTTCTAGTGGACGGATTTTGTCGTGCCATAGCTCGTTTGAAAGCTAAGAGTGAGACAAATTCAGTGAAAGAAACGCCTTGTTCATATCTGTCTTCGTTTAGATGTGAGACGCCATTTAAGATTTTAGGTCGGAGCTCACCTGAAAAATCCTAAGTGTCAGAGTGGCTTTGTATGGGCAAAATTTTGAAATTTTTCTAAAGTGTCGCATTTCGACCTGGGACCTTTACGAAAACATTTTTCATCAAATTTTCGCTGACGACCCCCCCCTCGGGAGAGCTATCTTCGATCTTGGCTTCTAGTGGACGGATTTTGTGGTGCCATAGCTCGTTTGAAAGCTAAGAGTGAGACAAATTCAGTGAAAGAAACGCCTTGTTCATATCTGTCTTCGTTTAGATGTGAGACGCCATTTAAGATTTTGGGAGATTGTCGAAAAAACGACAGAGTTAGAATTTTGGACGTTTTGGGCTGTAGCTTCAAAACGAAGCATCGGAGAGCAAAACGGATTTCAGATTTGGAATCAGCGTGAAATTCTGCATCTGTATGGTGAGTTTCAAGTCAATCGGAGAGAAAAAATTTTCAACATTTTTCGAAAAAACGACAGAGTTAGAATTTTGGACGTTTTGGTCTCTAGCGCCAAAACGAACCATCGGATGGGAAAACGGAGGCCAGATTCGGATTCAGCGTGAAATTCTGCATCGGTATAGTGAATTTGAACGCAATCGGAGAGAAAAAATTTTCGCTGACGTCCCCCCCCTCGGGAGAGCTAGCTTCGATCTTGGCTTCTAGTGGACGGATTTTGTCGTGCCATAGCTCGTTTGAAAGCTAAGAGTGAGACAAATTCAGTGAAAGAAACGCCTTGTTCATATCTGTCTTCGTTTAGATGTGAGACGCCATTTAAGATTTTAGGTCGGAGCTCACCTGAAAAATCCTAAGTGTCAGAGTGGCTTTGTATGGGCAAAATTTTGAAAATTTTCCAAAGTGTCGCATTTCGATCTGGGACCTTTACGAAAACATTTTTCATCAAATTTCGCTGGCGTCCCCCCCCCTCGGGAGAGCTATCTTCGATCTTGGCTTCTAGTGGACGGATTTTGTCGTGCCATAGCTCGTTTGAAAGCTAAGAGTGAGACAAATTCAGTGAAAGAAACGCCTTGTTCATATCTGTCTTCGTTTAGATGTGAGACGCCATTTAAGATTTTGGGAGATTGTCGAAAAAACGACAGAGTTAGAATTTTGGACGTTTTGGGGTGTAGCTTCAAAACGAAGCATCGGAGAGCAAAACGGATTTCAGATTTGGAATCAGCGTGAAATTCTGCATCTGTATGGTGAGTTTCAAGTCAATCGGAGAGAAAAAATTTTCAACATTTTTCGAAAAAACGACAGAGTTAGAATTTTGGACGTTTTGGTCTCTAGCGCCAAAACGAACCATCGGATGGGAAAACGGAGGCCAGATTCGGATTCAGCGTGAAATTCTGCATCGGTATAGTGAATTTGAACGCAATCGGAGAGAAAAAATTTTCGCTGACGTCCCCCCCCCTCGGGAGAGCTAGCTTCGATCTTGGCTTCTAGTGGACGGATTTTGTCGTGCCATAGCTCGTTTGAAAGCTAAGAGTGAGACAAATTCAGTGAAAGAAACGCCTTGTTCATATCTGTCTTCGTTTAGATGTGAGACGCCATTTAAGATTTTAGGTCGGAGCTCACCTGAAAAATCCTAAGTGTCAGAGTGGCTTTGTATGGGCAAAATTTTGAAAATTTTCCAAAGTGTCGCATTTCGACCTGGGACCTTAACGAAAACATTTTTCATCAAATTTCGCTGGCGTCCCCCCCCTCGGGAGAGCTATCTTCGATCTTGGCTTCTAGTGGACGGATTTTGTCGTGCCATAGCTCGTTTGAAAGCTAAGAGTGAGACAAATTCAGTGAAAGAAACGCCTTGTTCATATCTGTCTTCGTTTAGATGTGAGACGCCATTTAAGATTTTGGGAGATTGTCGAAAAAACGACAGAGTTAGAATTTTGGACGTTTTGGGGTGTAGCTTCAAAACGAAGCATCGGAGAGCAAAACGGATTTCAGATTTGGAATCAGCGTGAAATTCTGCATCTGTATGGTGAGTTTCAAGTCAATCGGAGAGAAAAAATTTTCAACATTTTTCGAAAAAACGACAGAGTTAGAATTTTGGACGTTTTGGTCTCTAGCGCCAAAACGAACCATCGGATGGGAAAACGGAGGCCAGATTCGGATTCAGCGTGAAATTCTGCATCGGTATAGTGAATTTGAACGCAATCGGAGAGAAAAAATTTTCGCTGACGTCCCCCCCCCTCGGGAGAGCTAGCTTCGATCTTGGCTTCTAGTGGACGGATTTTGTCGTGCCATAGCTCGTTTGAAAGCTAAGAGTGAGACAAATTCAGTGAAAGAAACGCCTTGTTCATATCTGTCTTCGTTTAGATGTGAGACGCCATTTAAGATTTTGGGAGATTGTCGAAAAAACGACAGAGTTAGAATTTTAGACGTTTTGGTCTCTAGCGCCAAAACGAACCATCGGATGGGAAAACGGAGGCCAGATTCGGATTCAGCGTGAAGTTCTGCATCGGTATAGTGAATTTGAACGCAATCGGAGAAAAAAAATTTTCGCTGACGTCCCCCCCCTCGGGAGAGCTAGCTTCGATCTTGGCTTCTAGTGGACGGATTTTGTCGTGCCATAGCTCGTTTGAAAGCTAAGAGTGAGACAAATTCAGTGAAAGAAACGCCTTGTTCATATCTGTCTTCGTTTAGATGTGAGACGCCATTTAAGATTTTAGGTCGGAGCTCACCTGAAAAATCCTAAGTGTCAGAGTGGCTTTGTATGGGCAAAATTTTGAAATTTTTCTAAAGTGTCGCATTTCGACCTGGGACCTTTACGAAAACATTTTTCATCAAATTTTCGCTGACGACCCCCCCCTCGGGAGAGCTATCTTCGATCTTGGCTTCTAGTGGACGGATTTTGTGGTGCCATAGCTCGTTTGAAAGCTAAGAGTGAGACAAATTCAGTGAAAGAAACGCCTTGTTCATATCTGTCTTCGTTTAGATGTGAGACGCCATTTAAGATTTTGGGAGATTGTCGAAAAAACGACAGAGTTAGAATTTTGGACGTTTTGGGCTGTAGCTTCAAAACGAAGCATCGGAGAGCAAAACGGATTTCAGATTTGGAATCAGCGTGAAATTCTGCATCTGTATGGTGAGTTTCAAGTCAATCGGAGAGAAAAAATTTTCAACATTTTTCGAAAAAACGACAGAGTTAGAATTTTGGACGTTTTGGTCTCTAGCGCCAAAACGAACCATCGGATGGGAAAACGGAGGCCAGATTCGGATTCAGCGTGAAATTCTGCATCGGTATAGTGAATTTGAACGCAATCGGAGAGAAAAAATTTTCGCTGACGTCCCCCCCCCTCGGGAGAGCTAGCTTCGATCTTGGCTTCTAGTGGACGGATTTTGTCGTGCCATAGCTCGTTTGAAAGCTAAGAGTGAGACAAATTCAGTGAAAGAAACGCCTTGTTCATATCTGTCTTCGTTTAGATGTGAGACGCCATTTAAGATTTTAGGTCGGAGCTCACCTGAAAAATCCTAAGTGTCAGAGTGGCTTTGTATGGGCAAAATTTTGAAATTTTTCTAAAGTGTCGCATTTCGACCTGGGACCTTTACGAAAACATTTTTCATCAAATTTTCGCTGACGACCCCCCCCTCGGGAGAGCTATCTTCGATCTTGGCTTCTAGTGGACGGATTTTGTCGTGCCATAGCTCGTTTGAAAGCTAAGAGTGAGACAAATTCAGTGAAAGAAACGCCTTGTTCATATCTGTCTTCGTTTAGATGTGAGACGCCATTTAAGATTTTGGGAGATTGTCGAAAAAACGACAGAGTTAGAATTTTGGACGTTTTGGGGTGTAGCTTCAAAACGAAGCATCGGAGAGCAAAACGGATTTCAGATTTGGAATCAGCGTGAAATTCTGCATCTGTATGGTGAGTTTCAAGTCAATCGGAGAGAAAAAATTTTCAACATTTTTCGAAAAAACGACAGAGTTAGAATTTTGGACGTTTTGGTCTCTAGCGCCAAAACGAACCATCGGATGGGAAAACGGAGGCCAGATTCGGATTCAGCGTGAAATTCTGCATCGGTATAGTGAATTTGAACGCAATCGGAGAGAAAAAATTTTCGCTGACGTCCCCCCCCCTCGGGAGAGCTAGCTTCGATCTTGGCTTCTAGTGGACGGATTTTGTCGTGCCATAGCTCGTTTGAAAGCTAAGAGTGAGACAAATTCAGTGAAAGAAACGCCTTGTTCATATCTGTCTTCGTTTAGATGTGAGACGCCATTTAAGATTTTAGGTCGGAGCTCACCTGAAAAATCCTAAGTGTCAGAGTGGCTTTGTATGGGCAAAATTTTGAAAATTTTCCAAAGTGTCGCATTTCGACCTGGGACCTTTACCAAAACATTTTTCATCAAATTTCGCTGACGTCCCCCCCCTCGGGAGAGCTATCTTCGATCTTGGCTTCTAGTGGACGGATTTTGTCGTGCCATAGCTCGTTTGAAAGCTAAGAGTGAGACAAATTCAGTGAAAGAAACGCCTTGTTCATATCTGTCTTCGTTTAGATGTGAGACGCCATTTAAGATTTTGGGAGATTGTCGAAAAAACGACAGAGTTAGAATTTTGGACGTTTTGGGGTGTAGCTTCAAAACGAAGCATCGGAGAGCAAAACGGATTTCAGATTTGGAATCAGCGTGAAATTCTGCATCTGTATGGTGAGTTTCAAGTCAATCGGAGAGAAAAAATTTTCAACATTTTTCGAAAAAACGACAGAGTTAGAATTTTGGACGTTTTGGTCTCTAGCGCCAAAACGAACCATCGGATGGGAAAACGGAGGCCAGATTCGGATTCAGCGTGAAATTCTGCATCGGTATAGTGAATTTGAACGCAATCGGAGAGAAAAAATTTTCGCTGACGTCCCCCCCCCTCGGGAGAGCTAGCTTCGATCTTGGCTTCTAGTGGACGGATTTTGTCGTGCCATAGCTCGTTTGAAAGCTAAGAGTGAGACAAATTCAGTGAAAGAAACGCCTTGTTCATATCTGTCTTCGTTTAGATGTGAGACGCCATTTAAGATTTTAGGTCGGAGCTCACCTGAAAAAATCCTAAGTGTCAGAGTGGCTTTGTATGGGCAAAATTTTGAAAATTTTCCAAAGTGTCGCATTTCGACCTGGGACCTTTACCAAAACATTTTTCATCAAATTTCGCTGACGTCCCCCCCTCGGGAGAGCTATCTTCGATCTTGGCTTCTAGTGGACGGATTTTGTCGTGCCATAGCTCGTTTGAAAGCTAAGAGTGAGACAAATTCAGTGAAAGAAACGCCTTGTTCATATCTGTCTTCGTTTAGATGTGAGACGCCATTTAAGATTTTGGGAGATTGTCGAAAAAACGACAGAGTTAGAATTTTGGACGTTTTGGGCTGTAGCTTCAAAACGAAGCATCGGAGAGCAAAACGGATTTCAGATTTGGAATCAGCGTGAAATTCTGCATCTGTATGGTGAGTTTCAAGTCAATCGGAGAGAAAAAATTTTCAACATTTTTCGAAAAAACGACAGAGTTAGAATTTTGGACGTTTTGGTCTCTAGCGCCAAAACGAACCATCGGATGGGAAAACGGAGGCCAGATTCGGATTCAGCGTGAAATTCTGCATCGGTATAGTGAATTTGAACGCAATCGGAGAGAAAAAATTTTCGCTGACGTCCCCCCCCCTCGGGAGAGCTAGCTTCGATCTTGGCTTCTAGTGGACGGATTTTGTCGTGCCATAGCTCGTTTGAAAGCTAAGAGTGAGACAAATTCAGTGAAAGAAACGCCTTGTTCATATCTGTCTTCGTTTAGATGTGAGACGCCATTTAAGATTTTAGGTCGGAGCTCACCTGAAAAATCCTAAGTGTCAGAGTGGCTTTGTATGGGCAAAATTTTGAAAATTTTCCAAAGTGTCGCATTTCGACCTGGGACCTTCACCAAAACATTTTTCATCAAATTTCACTGACCTCCCCCCCTCGGGAGAGCTAGCTTCGATCTTGGCTTCTAGTGGACGGATTTTGTCGTGCAATAGCTCGTTTGAAAGCTAAGAGTGAGACAAATTCAGTGAAAGAAACGCCTTGTTCATATCTGTCTTCGTTTAGATGTGAGACGCCATTTAAGATTTTAGGTCGGAGCTCACCTGAAAAATCCTAAGTGTCAGAGTGGCTTTGTATGGGCAAAATTTTGAAAATTTTCCAAAGTGTCGCATTTCGACCTGGGACCTTTACGAAAACATTTTTCATCAAATTTCGCTGACGTCCCCCCCCCTCGGGAGAGCTAGCTTCGATCTTGGCTTCTAGTGGACGGATTTTGTCGTGCCATAGCTCGTTTGAAAGCTAAGAGTGAGACAAATTCAGTGAAAGAAACGCCTTGTTCATATCTGTCTTCGTTTAGATGTGAGACGCCATTTAAGATTTTGGGAGATTGTCGAAAAAAACGACAGAGTTAGAATTTTGGACGTTTTGGGGTGTAGCTTCAAAACGAAGCATCGGAGAGCAAAACGGATTTCAGATTTGGAATCAGCGTGAAATTCTGCATCTGTATGGTGAGTTTCAAGTCAATCGGAGAGAAAAAATTTTCAACATTTTTCGAAAAAACGACAGAGTTAGAAGTTTTGACGTTTTGGTCTCTAGCGCCAAAACGAACCATCGGATGGGAAAACGGAGGCCAGATTCGGATTCAGCGTGAAATTCTGCATCGGTATAGTGAATTTGAACGCAATCGGAGAGAAAAAATTTTCGCTGACGTCCCCCCCCTCGGGAGAGCTAGCTTCGATCTTGGCTTCTAGTGGACGGATTTTGTCGTGCCATAGCTCGTTTGAAAGCTAAGAGTGAGACAAATTCAGTGAAAGAAACGCCTTGTTCATATCTGTCTTCGTTTAGATGTGAGACGCCATTTAAGATTTTAGGTCGGAGCTCACCTGAAAAAATCCTAAGTGTCAGAGTGGCTTTGTATGGGCAAAATTTTGAAAATTTTCCAAAGTGTGGCATTTCGACCTGGGACCTTTACCAAAACATTTTTCATCAAATTTCGCTGACGTCCCCCCCCTCGGGAGAGCTATCTTCGATCTTGGCTTCTAGTGGACGGATTTTGTCGTGCCATAGCTCGTTTGAAAGCTAAGAGTGAGACAAATTCAGTGAAAGAAACGCCTTGTTCATATCTGTCTTCGTTTAGATGTGAGACGCCATTTAAGATTTTAGGTCGGAGCTCACCTGAAAAATCCTAAGTGTCAGAGTGGCTTTGTATGGGCAAAATTTTGAAAATTTTCCAAAGTGTCGCATTTCGACCTGGGACCTTCACCAAAACATTTTTCATCAAATTTCGCTGACGTCCCCCCCCTCGGGAGAGCTAGCTTCGATCTTGGCTTCTAGTGGACGGATTTTGTCGTGCAATAGCTCGTTTGAAAGCTAAGAGTGAGACAAATTCAGTGAAAGAAACGCCTTGTTCATATCTGTCTTCGTTTAGATGTGAGACGCCATTTAAGATTTTAGGTCGGAGCTCACCTGAAAAATCCTAAGTGTCAGAGTGGCTTTGTATGGGCAAAATTTTGAAAATTTTCCAAAGTGTGGCATTTCGACCTGGGACCTTCACCAAAACATTTTTCATCAAATTTCGCTGACGTCCCCCCCCTCGGGAGAGCTAGCTTCGATCTTGGCTTCTAGTGGACGGATTTTGTCGTGCCATAGCTCGTTTGAAAGCTAAGAGTGAGACAAATTCAGTGAAAGAAACGCCTTGTTCATATCTGTCTTCGTTTAGATGTGAGACGCCATTTAAGATTTTGGGAGATTGTCGAAAAAACGACAGAGTTAGAATTTTGGACGTTTTGGGGTGTAGCTTCAAAACGAAGCATCGGAGAGCAAAACGGATTTCAGATTTGGAATCAGCGTGAAATTCTGCATCTGTATGGTGAGTTTCAAGTCAATCGGAGAGAAAAAATTTTCAACATTTTTCGAAAAAACGACAGAGTTAGAATTTTGGACGTTTTGGTCTCTAGCGCCAAAACGAACCATCGGATGGGAAAACGGAGGCCAGATTCGGATTCAGCGTGAAATTCTGCATCGGTATAGTGAATTTGAACGCAATCGGAGAGAAAAAATTTTCGCTGACGTCCCCCCCCCTCGGGAGAGCTAGCTTCGATCTTGGCTTCTAGTGGACGGATTTTGTCGTGCCATAGCTCGTTTGAAAGCTAAGAGTGAGACAAATTCAGTGAAAGAAACGCCTTGTTCATATCTGTCTTCGTTTAGATGTGAGACGCCATTTAAGATTTTAGGTCGGAGCTCACCTGAAAAATCCTAAGTGTCAGAGTGGCTTTGTATGGGCAAAATTTTGAAAATTTTCCAAAGTGTCGCATTTCGACCTGGGACCTTTACCAAAACATTTTTCATCAAATTTCGCTGACGTCCCCCCCTCGGGAGAGCTATCTTCGATCTTGGCTTCTAGTGGACGGATTTTGTCGTGCCATAGCTCGTTTGAAAGCTAAGAGTGAGACAAATTCAGTGAAAGAAACGCCTTGTTCATATCTGTCTTCGTTTAGATGTGAGACGCCATTTAAGATTTTAGGTCGGAGCTCACCTGAAAAATCCTAAGTGTCAGAGTGGCTTTGTATGGGCAAAATTTTGAAAATTTTCCAAAGTGTCGCATTTCGACCTGGGACCTTCACCAAAACATTTTTCATCAAATTTCGCTGACGTCCCCCCCCTCGGGAGAGCTAGCTTCGATCTTGGCTTCTAGTGGACGGATTTTGTCGTGCCATAGCTCGTTTGAAAGCTAAGAGTGAGACAAATTCAGTGAAAGAAACGCCTTGTTCATATCTGTCTTCGTTTAGATGTGAGACGCCATTTAAGATTTTGGGAGATTGTCGAAAAAACGACAGAGTTAGAATTTTGGACGTTTTGGGCTGTAGCTTCAAAACGAAGCATCGGAGAGCAAAACGGATTTCAGATTTGGAATCAGCGTGAAATTCTGCATCTGTATGGTGAGTTTCAAGTCAATCGGAGAGAAAAAATTTTCAACATTTTTCGAAAAAACGACAGAGTTAGAATTTTGGACGTTTTGGTCTCTAGCGCCAAAACGAACCATCGGATGGGAAAACGGAGGCCAGATTCGGATTCAGCGTGAAATTCTGCATCGGTATAGTGAATTTGAACGCAATCGGAGAGAAAAAATTTTCGCTGACGTCCCCCCCCTCGGGAGAGCTAGCTTCGATCTTGGCTTCTAGTGGACGGATTTTGTCGTGCCATAGCTCGTTTGAAAGCTAAGAGTGAGACAAATTCAGTGAAAGAAACGCCTTGTTCATATCTGTCTTCGTTTAGATGTGAGACGCCATTTAAGATTTTAGGTCGGAGCTCACCTGAAAAATCCTAAGTGTCAGAGTGGCTTTGTATGGGCAAAATTTTGAAAATTTTCCAAAGTGTCGCATTTCGACCTGGGACCTTTACCAAAACATTTTTCATCAAATTTCGCTGGCGTCCCCCCTCGGGAGAGCTATCTTCGATCTTGGCTTCTAGTGGACGGATTTTGTCGTGCCATAGCTCGTTTGAAATCTAAGAGTGAGACAAATTCAGTGAAAGAAACGCCTTGTTCATATCTGTCTTCGTTTAGATGTGAGACGCCATTTAAGATTTTAGGTCGGAGCTCACCTGAAAAATCCTAAGTGCCAGAGTGGCTTTGTATGGGCAAAATTTTGAAAATTTTCCAAAGTGTCGCATTTCGACCTGGGACCTTTACCAAAACATTTTTCATCAAATTTCGCTGACGTCCCCCCCCTCGGGAGAGCTATCTTCGATCTTGGCTTCTAGTGGACGGATTTTGTCGTGCCATAGCTCGTTTGAAAGCTAAGAGTGAGACAAATTCAGTGAAAGAAACGCCTTGTTCATATCTGTCTTCGTTTAGATGTGAGACGCCATTTAAGATTTTGGGAGATTGGCGAAAAACGACAGAGTTAGAATTTGGGCGTTTTGGGCTGTAGCTTCAAAACGAAGCATCGGAGAGCAAAACGGATTTCAGATTTGGAATCAGCGTGAAATTCTGCATCTGTTTGGTGAGTTTCAAGTCAATCGGAGAGAAAAAATTTTCAACATTTTTCGAAAAAACGACAGAGTTAGAAGTTTTGACGTTTTGGTCTCTAGCGCCAAAACGAACCATCGGATGGGAAAACGGAGGCCAGATTCGGATTCAGCGTGAAATTCTGCATCGGTATAGTGAATTTGAACGCAATCGGAGAGAAAAAATTTTCGCTGACGTCCCCCCCCTCGGGAGAGCTAGCTTCGATCTTGGCTTCTAGTGGACGGATTTTGTCGTGCCATAGCTCGTTTGAAAGCTAAGAGTGAGACAAATTCAGTGAAAGAAACGCCTTGTTCATATCTGTCTTCGTTTAGATGTGAGACGCCATTTAAGATTTTAGGTCGGAGCTCACCTGAAAAAATCCTAAGTGTCAGAGTGGCTTTGTATGGGCAAAATTTTGAAAATTTTCCAAAGTGTCGCATTTCGACCTGGGACCTTTACCAAAACATTTTTCATCAAATTTCGCTGACGTCCCCCCCCTCGGGAGAGCTATCTTCGATCTTGGCTTCTAGTGGACGGATTTTGTCGTGCCATAGCTCGTTTGAAAGCTAAGAGTGAGACAAATTCAGTGAAAGAAACGCCTTGTTCATATCTGTCTTCGTTTAGATGTGAGACGCCATTTAAGATTTTGGGAGATTGTCGAAAAAACGACAGAGTTAGAATTTTGGACGTTTTGGGCTGTAGCTTCAAAACGAAGCATCGGAGAGCAAAACGGATTTCAGATTTGGAATCAGCGTGAAATTCTGCATCTGTATGGTGAGTTTCAAGTCAATCGGAGAGAAAAAATTTTCAACATTTTTCGAAAAAACGACCGAGTTAGAATTTTGGACGTTTTGGTCTCTAGCGCCAAAACGAACCATCGGATGGGAAAACGGAGGCCAGATTCGGATTCAGCGTGAAATTCTGCATCGGTATAGTGAATTTGAACGCAATCGGAGAGAAAAAATTTTCGCTGACGTCCCCCCCCCTCGGGAGAGCTAGCTTCGATCTTGGCTTCTAGTGGACGGATTTTGTCGTGCCATAGCTCGTTTGAAAGCTAAGAGTGAGACAAATTCAGTGAAAGAAACGCCTTGTTCATATCTGTCTTCGTTTAGATGTGAGACGCCATTTAAGATTTTAGGTCGGAGCTCACCTGAAAAATCCTAAGTGTCAGAGTGGCTTTGTATGGGCAAAATTTTGAAAATTTTCCAAAGTGTCGCATTTCGACCTGGGACCTTAACGAAAACATTTTTCATCAAATTTCGCTGGCGTCCCCCCTCGGGAGAGCTATCTTCGATCTTGGCTTCTAGTGGACGGATTTTGTCGTGCCATAGCTCGTTTGAAAGCTAAGAGTGAGACAAATTCAGTGAAAGAAACGCCTTGTTCATATCTGTCTTCGTTTAGATGTGAGACGCCATTTAAGATTTTAGGTCGGAGCTCACCTGAAAAATCCTAAGTGTCAGAGTGGCTTTGTATGGGCAAAATTTTGAAAATTTTCCAAAGTGTCGCATTTCGACCTGGGACCTTTACCAAAACATTTTTCATCAAATTTCGCTGACGTCCCCCCCCTCGGGAGAGCTATCTTCGATCTTGGCTTCTAGTGGACGGATTTTGTCGTGCCATAGCTCGTTTGAAAGCTAAGAGTGAGACAAATTCAGTGAAAGAAACGCCTTGTTCATATCTGTCTTCGTTTAGATGTGAGACGCCATTTAAGATTTTGGGAGATTGTCGAAAAAACGACAGAGTTAGAATTTTGGACGTTTTGGGCTGTAGCTTCAAAACGAAGCATCGGAGAGCAAAACGGATTTCAGATTTGGAATCAGCGTGAAATTCTGCATCTGTATGGTGAGTTTCAAGTCAATCGGAGAGAAAAAATTTTCAACATTTTTCGAAAAAACGACCGAGTTAGAATTTTGGACGTTTTGGTCTCTAGCGCCAAAACGAACCATCGGATGGGAAAACGGAGGCCAGATTCGGATTCAGCGTGAAATTCTGCATCGGTATAGTGAATTTGAACGCAATCGGAGAGAAAAAATTTTCGCTGACGTCCCCCCCCTCGGGAGAGCTAGCTTCGATCTTGGCTTCTAGTGGACGGATTTTGTCGTGCCATAGCTCGTTTGAAAGCTAAGAGTGAGACAAATTCAGTGAAAGAAACGCCTTGTTCATATCTGTCTTCGTTTAGATGTGAGACGCCATTTAAGATTTTAGGTCGGAGCTCACCTGAAAAATCCTAAGTGTCAGAGTGGCTTTGTATGGGCAAAATTTTGAAAATTTTCCAAAGTGTCGCATTTCGACCTGGGACCTTAACCAAAACATTTTTCATCAAATTTCGCTGGCGTCCCCCCTCGGGAGAGCTATCTTCGATCTTGGCTTCTAGTGGACGGATTTTGTCGTGCCATAGCTCGTTTGAAAGCTAAGAGTGAGACAAATTCAGTGAAAGAAACGCCTTGTTCATATCTGTCTTCGTTTAGATGTGAGACGCCATTTAAGATTTTAGGTCGGAGCTCACCTGAAAAATCCTAAGTGTCAGAGTGGCTTTGTATGGGCAAAATTTTGAAAATTTTCCAAAGTGTCGCATTTCGACCTGGGACCTTTACCAAAACATTTTTCATCAAATTTCGCTGACGTCCCCCCCCTCGGGAGAGCTATCTTCGATCTTGGCTTCTAGTGGACGGATTTTGTCGTGCCATAGCTCGTTTGAAAGCTAAGAGTGAGACAAATTCAGTGAAAGAAACGCCTTGTTCATATCTGTCTTCGTTTAGATGTGAGACGCCATTTAAGATTTTGGGAGATTGTCGAAAAAACGACAGAGTTAGAATTTTGGACGTTTTGGGCTGTAGCTTCAAAACGAAGCATCGGAGAGCAAAACGGATTTCAGATTTGGAATCAGCGTGAAATTCTGCATCTGTATGGTGAGTTTCAAGTCAATCGGAGAGAAAAAATTTTCAACATTTTTCGAAAAAACGACAGAGTTAGAATTTTGGACGTTTTGGTCTCTAGCGCCAAAACGAACCATCGGATGGGAAAACGGAGGCCAGATTCGGATTCAGCGTGAAATTCTGCATCGGTATAGTGAATTTGAACGCAATCGGAGAGAAAAAATTTTCGCTGACGTCCCCCCCCCTCGGGAGAGCTAGCTTCGATCTTGGCTTCTAGTGGACGGATTTTGTCGTGCCATAGCTCGTTTGAAAGCTAAGAGTGAGACAAATTCAGTGAAAGAAACGCCTTGTTCATATCTGTCTTCGTTTAGATGTGAGACGCCATTTAAGATTTTAGGTCGGAGCTCACCTGAAAAAATCCTAAGTGTCAGAGTGGCTTTGTATGGGCAAAATTTTGAAAATTTTCCAAAGTGTCGCATTTCGACCTGGGACCTTTACCAAAACATTTTTCATCAAATTTCGCTGACGTCCCCCCCCTCGGGAGAGCTATCTTCGATCTTGGCTTCTAGTGGACGGATTTTGTCGTGCCATAGCTCGTTTGAAAGCTAAGAGTGAGACAAATTCAGTGAAAGAAACGCCTTGTTCATATCTGTCTTCGTTTAGATGTGAGACGCCATTTAAGATTTTAGGTCGGAGCTCACCTGAAAAAATCCTAAGTGTCAGAGTGGCTTTGTATGGGCAAAATTTTGAAAATTTTCCAAAGTGTCGCATTTCGACCTGGGACCTTTACCAAAACATTTTTCATCAAATTTCGCTGACGTCCCCCCCCTCGGGAGAGCTATCTTCGATCTTGGCTTCTAGTGGACGGATTTTGTCGTGCCATAGCTCGTTTGAAAGCTAAGAGTGAGACAAATTCAGTGAAAGAAACGCCTTGTTCATATCTGTCTTCGTTTAGATGTGAGACGCCATTTAAGATTTTGGGAGATTGGCGAAAAACGACAGAGTTAGAATTTGGGACGTTTTGGGCTGTAGCTTCAAAACGAAGCATCGGAGAGCAAAACGGATTTCAGATTTGGAATCAGCGTGAAATTCTGCATCTGTATGGTGAGTTTCAAGTCAATCGGAGAGAAAAAATTTTCAACATTTTTCGAAAAAACGACAGAGTTAGAATTTTGGACGTTTTGGTCTCTAGCGCCAAAACGAACCATCGGATGGGAAAACGGAGGCCAGATTCGGATTCAGCGTGAAATTCTGCATCGGTATAGTGAATTTGAACGCAATCGGAGAGAAAAAATTTTCGCTGACGTCCCCCCCCCTCGGGAGAGCTAGCTTCGATCTTGGCTTCTAGTGGACGGATTTTGTCGTGCCATAGCTCGTTTGAAAGCTAAGAGTGAGACAAATTCAGTGAAAGAAACGCCTTGTTCATATCTGTCTTCGTTTAGATGTGAGACGCCATTTAAGATTTTAGGTCGGAGCTCACCTGAAAAATCCTAAGTGTCAGAGTGGCTTTGTATGGGCAAAATTTTGAAAATTTTCCAAAGTGTCGCATTTCGACCTGGGACCTTTACCAAAACATTTTTCATCAAATTTCGCTGACGTCCCCCCTCGGGAGAGCTATCTTCGATCTTGGCTTCTAGTGGACGGATTTTGTCGTGCCATAGCTCGTTTGAAAGCTAAGAGTGAGACAAATTCAGTGAAAGAAACGCCTTGTTCATATCTGTCTTCGTTTAGATGTGAGACGCCATTTAAGATTTTAGGTCGGAGCTCACCTGAAAAATCCTAAGTGTCAGAGTGGCTTTGTATGGGCAAAATTTTGAAAATTTTCCAAAGTGTCGCATTTCGACCTGGGACCTTTACCAAAACATTTTTCATCAAATTTCGCTGACGTCCCCCCCCTCGGGAGAGCTATCTTCGATCTTGGCTTCTAGTGGACGGATTTTGTCGTGCCATAGCTCGTTTGAAAGCTAAGAGTGAGACAAATTCAGTGAAAGAAACGCCTTGTTCATATCTGTCTTCGTTTAGATGTGAGACGCCATTTAAGATTTTGGGAGATTGTCGAAAAAACGACAGAGTTAGAATTTTGGACGTTTTGGGCTGTAGCTTCAAAACGAAGCATCGGAGAGCAAAACGGATTTCAGATTTGGAATCAGCGTGAAATTCTGCATCTGTATGGTGAGTTTCAAGTCAATCGGAGAGAAAAAATTTTCAACATTTTTCGAAAAAACGACAGAGTTAGAATTTTGGACGTTTTGGTCTCTAGCGCCAAAACGAACCATCGGATGGGAAAACGGAGGCCAGATTCGGATTCAGCGTGAAATTCTGCATCGGTATAGTGAATTTGAACGCAATCGGAGAGAAAAAATTTTCGCTGACGTCCCCCCCCCTCGGGAGAGCTAGCTTCGATCTTGGCTTCTAGTGGACGGATTTTGTCGTGCCATAGCTCGTTTGAAAGCTAAGAGTGAGACAAATTCAGTGAAAGAAACGCCTTGTTCATATCTGTCTTCGTTTAGATGTGAGACGCCATTTAAGATTTTAGGTCGGAGCTCACCTGAAAAATCCTAAGTGTCAGAGTGGCTTTGTATGGGCAAAATTTTGAAAATTTTCCAAAGTGTCGCATTTCGACCTGGGACCTTCACCAAAACATTTTTCATCAAATTTCACTGACCTCCCCCCCTCGGGAGAGCTATCTTCGATCTTGGCTTCTAGTGGACGGATTTTGTCGTGCAATAGCTCGTTTGAAAGCTAAGAGTGAGACAAATTCAGTGAAAGAAACGCCTTGTTCATATCTGTCTTCGTTTAGATGTGAGACGCCATTTAAGATTTTAGGTCGGAGCTCACCTGAAAAATCCTAAGTGTCAGAGTGGCTTTGTATGGGCAAAATTTTGAAAATTTTCCAAAGTGTCGCATTTCGACCTGGGACCTTCACCAAAACATTTTTCATCAAATTTCACTGACCTCCCCCCCCTCGGGAGAGCTATCTTCGATCTTGGCTTCTAGTGGACGGATTTTGTCGTGCCATAGCTCGTTTGAAAGCTAAGAGTGAGACAAATTCAGTGAAAGAAACGCCTTGTTCATATCTGTCTTCGTTTAGATGTGAGACGCCATTTAAGATTTTGGGAGATTGTCGAAAAAACGACAGAGTTAGAATTTTGGACGTTTTGGGCTGTAGCTTCAAAACGAAGCATCGGAGAGCAAAACGGATTTCAGATTTGGAATCAGCGTGAAATTCTGCATCTGTATGGTGAGTTTCAAGTCAATCGGAGAGAAAAAATTTTCAACATTTTTCGAAAAAACGACAGAGTTAGAATTTTGGACGTTTTGGTCTCTAGCGCCAAAACGAACCATCGGATGGGAAAACGGAGGCCAGATTCGGATTCAGCGTGAAATTCTGCATCGGTATAGTGAATTTGAACGCAATCGGAGAGAAAAAATTTTCGCTGACGTCCCCCCCCTCGGGAGAGCTAGCTTCGATCTTGGCTTCTAGTGGACGGATTTTGTCGTGCCATAGCTCGTTTGAAAGCTAAGAGTGAGACAAATTCAGTGAAAGAAACGCCTTGTTCATATCTGTCTTCGTTTAGATGTGAGACGCCATTTAAGATTTTAGGTCGGAGCTCACCTGAAAAAATCCTAAGTGTCAGAGTGGCTTTGTATGGGCAAAATTTTGAAAATTTTCCAAAGTGTGGCATTTCGACCTGGGACCTTTACCAAAACATTTTTCATCAAATTTCGCTGACGTCCCCCCCTCGGGAGAGCTATCTTCGATCTTGGCTTCTAGTGGACGGATTTTGTCGTGCCATAGCTCGTTTGAAAGCTAAGAGTGAGACAAATTCAGTGAAAGAAACGCCTTGTTCATATCTGTCTTCGTTTAGATGTGAGACGCCATTTAAGATTTTAGGTCGGAGCTCACCTGAAAAATCCTAAGTGTCAGAGTGGCTTTGTATGGGCAAAATTTTGAAAATTTTCCAAAGTGTCGCATTTCGACCTGGGACCTTTACCAAAACATTTTTCATCAAATTTCGCTGACGTCCCCCCCCTCGGGAGAGCTAGCTTCGATCTTGGCTTCTAGTGGACGGATTTTGTCGTGCAATAGCTCGTTTGAAAGCTAAGAGTGAGACAAATTCAGTGAAAGAAACGCCTTGTTCATATCTGTCTTCGTTTAGATGTGAGACGCCATTTAAGATTTTAGGTCGGAGCTCACCTGAAAAAATCCTAAGTGTCAGAGTGGCTTTGTATGGGCAAAATTTTGAAAATTTTCCAAAGTGTCGCATTTCGACCTGGGACCGTCACCAAAACATTTTTCATCAAATTTCGCTGACGTCCCCCCCCTCGGGAGAGCTATCTTCGATCTTGGCTTCTAGTGGACGGATTTTGTCGTGCCATAGCTCGTTTGAAAGCTAAGAGTGAGACAAATTCAGTGAAAGAAACGCCTTGTTCATATCTGTCTTCGTTTAGATGTGAGACGCCATTTAAGATTTTGGGAGATTGTCGAAAAAACGACAGAGTTAGAATTTTGGACGTTTTGGGCTGTAGCTTCAAAACGAAGCATCGGAGAGCAAAACGGATTTCAGATTTGGAATCAGCGTGAAATTCTGCATCTGTATGGTGAGTTTCAAGTCAATCGGAGAGAAAAAATTTTCAACATTTTTCGAAAAAACGACAGAGTTAGAATTTTGGACGTTTTGGTCTCTAGCGCCAAAACGAACCATCGGATGGGAAAACGGAGGCCAGATTCGGATTCAGCGTGAAATTCTGCATCGGTATAGTGAATTTGAACGCAATCGGAGAGAAAAAATTTTCGCTGACGTCCCCCCCCTCGGGAGAGCTAGCTTCGATCTTGGCTTCTAGTGGACGGATTTTGTCGTGCCATAGCTCGTTTGAAAGCTAAGAGTGAGACAAATTCAGTGAAAGAAACGCCTTGTTCATATCTGTCTTCGTTTAGATGTGAGACGCCATTTAAGATTTTAGGTCGGAGCTCACCTGAAAAATCCTAAGTGTCAGAGTGGCTTTGTATGGGCAAAATTTTGAAAATTTTCCAAAGTGTCGCATTTCGACCTGGGACCGTCACCAAAACATTTTTCATCAAATTTCGCTGACGTCCCCCCTCGGGAGAGCTATCTTCGATCTTGGCTTCTAGTGGACGGATTTTGTCGTGCCATAGCTCGTTTGAAAGCTAAGAGTGAGACAAATTCAGTGAAAGAAACGCCTTGTTCATATCTGTCTTCGTTTAGATGTGAGACGCCATTTAAGATTTTAGGTCGGAGCTCACCTGAAAAATCCTAAGTGTCAGAGTGGCTTTGTATGGGCAAAATTTTGAAAATTTTCCAAAGTGTCGCATTTCGACCTGGGACCTTTACCAAAACATTTTTCATCAAATTTCGCTGACGTCCCCCCCCCTCGGGAGAGCTATCTTCGATCTTGGCTTCTAGTGGACGGATTTTGTCGTGCCATAGCTCGTTTGAAAGCTAAGAGTGAGACAAATTCAGTGAAAGAAACGCCTTGTTCATATCTGTCTTCGTTTAGATGTGAGACGCCATTTAAGATTTTGGGAGATTGTCGAAAAAACGACAGAGTTAGAATTTTGGACGTTTTGGGCTGTAGCTTCAAAACGAAGCATCGGAGAGCAAAACGGATTTCAGATTTGGAATCAGCGTGAAATTCTGCATCTGTATGGTGAGTTTCAAGTCAATCGGAGAGAAAAAATTTTCAACATTTTTCGAAAAAACGACAGAGTTAGAATTTTGGACGTTTTGGTCTCTAGCGCCAAAACGAACCATCGGATGGGAAAACGGAGGCCAGATTCGGATTCAGCGTGAAATTCTGCATCGGTATAGTGAATTTGAACGCAATCGGAGAGAAAAAATTTTCGCTGACGTCCCCCCCCTCGGGAGAGCTAGCTTCGATCTTGGCTTCTAGTGGACGGATTTTGTCGTGCCATAGCTCGTTTGAAAGCTAAGAGTGAGACAAATTCAGTGAAAGAAACGCCTTGTTCATATCTGTCTTCGTTTAGATGTGAGACGCCATTTAAGATTTTAGGTCGGAGCTCACCTGAAAAAATCCTAAGTGTCAGAGTGGCTTTGTATGGGCAAAATTTTGAAAATTTTCCAAAGTGTCGCATTTCGACCTGGGACCTTCACCAAAACATTTTTCATCAAATTTCACTGACCTCCCCCCTCGGGAGAGCTATCTTCGATCTTGGCTTCTAGTGGACGGATTTTGTCGTGCCATAGCTCGTTTGAAAGCTAAGAGTGAGACAAATTCAGTGAAAGAAACGCCTTGTTCATATCTGTCTTCGTTTAGATGTGAGACGCCATTTAAGATTTTAGGTCGGAGCTCACCTGAAAAAATCCTAAGTGTCAGAGTGGCTTTGTATGGGCAAAATTTTGAAAATTTTCCAAAGTGTCGCATTTCGACCTGGGACCTTCACCAAAACATTTTTCATCAAATTTCACTGACCTCCCCCCCCTCGGGAGAGCTAGCTTCGATCTTGGCTTCTAGTGGACGGATTTTGTCGTGCCATAGCTCGTTTGAAAGCTAAGAGTGAGACAAATTCAGTGAAAGAAACGCCTTGTTCATATCTGTCTTCGTTTAGATGTGAGACGCCATTTAAGATTTTGGGAGATTGTCGAAAAAACGACAGAGTTAGAATTTTGGACGTTTTGGGCTGTAGCTTCAAAACGAAGCATCGGAGAGCAAAACGGATTTCAGATTTGGAATCAGCGTGAAATTCTGCATCTGTATGGTGAGTTTCAAGTCAATCGGAGAGAAAAAATTTTCAACATTTTTCGAAAAAACGACAGAGTTAGAATTTTGGACGTTTTGGTCTCTAGCGCCAAAACGAACCATCGGATGGGAAAACGGAGGCCAGATTCGGATTCAGCGTGAAATTCTGCATCGGTATAGTGAATTTGAACGCAATCGGAGAGAAAAAATTTTCGCTGACGTCCCCCCCCCCTCGGGAGAGCTAGCTTCGATCTTGGCTTCTAGTGGACGGATTTTGTCGTGCCATAGCTCGTTTGAAAGCTAAGAGTGAGACAAATTCAGTGAAAGAAACGCCTTGTTCATATCTGTCTTCGTTTAGATGTGAGACGCCATTTAAGATTTTAGGTCGGAGCTCACCTGAAAAAATCCTAAGTGTCAGAGTGGCTTTGTATGGGCAAAATTTTGAAAATTTTCCAAAGTGTCGCATTTCGACCTGGGACCTTCACCAAAACATTTTTCATCAAATTTCGCTGACGTCCCCCCCTCGGGAGAGCTATCTTCGATCTTGGCTTCTAGTGGACGGATTTTGTCGTGCCATAGCTCGTTTGAAAGCTAAGAGTGAGACAAATTCAGTGAAAGAAACGCCTTGTTCATATCTGTCTTCGTTTAGATGTGAGACGCCATTTAAGATTTTAGGTCGGAGCTCACCTGAAAAATCCTAAGTGTCAGAGTGGCTTTGTATGGGCAAAATTTTGAAAATTTTCCAAAGTGTGTCATTTCGACCTGGGACCTTCACCAAAACATTTTTCATCAAATTTCACTGACCTCCCCCCCCTCGGGAGAGCTAGCTTCGATCTTGGCTTCTAGTGGACGGATTTTGTCGTGCCATAGCTCGTTTGAAAGCTAAGAGTGAGACAAATTCAGTGAAAGAAACGCCTTGTTCATATCTGTCTTCGTTTAGATGTGAGACGCCATTTAAGATTTTGGGAGATTGTCGAAAAAACGACAGAGTTAGAATTTTGGACGTTTTGGGGTGTAGCTTCAAAACGAAGCATCGGAGAGCAAAACGGATTTCAGATTTGGAATCAGCGTGAAATTCTGCATCTGTATGGTGAGTTTCAAGTCAATCGGAGAGAAAAAATTTTCAACATTTTTCGAAAAAACGACAGAGTTAGAATTTTGGACGTTTTGGTCTCTAGCGCCAAAACGAACCATCGGATGGGAAAACGGAGGCCAGATTCGGATTCAGCGTGAAATTCTGCATCGGTATAGTGAATTTGAACGCAATCGGAGAGAAAAAATTTTCGCTGACGTCCCCCCCCCCTCGGGAGAGCTAGCTTCGATCTTGGCTTCTAGTGGACGGATTTTGTCGTGCCATAGCTCGTTTGAAAGCTAAGAGTGAGACAAATTCAGTGAAAGAAACGCCTTGTTCATATCTGTCTTCGTTTAGATGTGAGACGCCATTTAAGATTTTAGGTCGGAGCTCACCTGAAAAAATCCTAAGTGTCAGAGTGGCTTTGTATGGGCAAAATTTTGAAAATTTTCCAAAGTGTCGCATTTCGACCTGGGACCTTCACCAAAACATTTTTCATCAAATTTCGCTGACGTCCCCCCTCGGGAGAGCTATCTTCGATCTTGGCTTCTAGTGGACGGATTTTGTCGTGCCATAGCTCGTTTGAAAGCTAAGAGTGAGACAAATTCAGTGAAAGAAACGCCTTGTTCATATCTGTCTTCGTTTAGATGTGAGACGCCATTTAAGATTTTAGGTCGGAGCTCACCTGAAAAAATCCTAAGTGTCAGAGTGGCTTTGTATGGGCAAAATTTTGAAAATTTTCCAAAGTGTGGCATTTCGACCTGGGACCGTCACCAAAACATTTTTCATCAAATTTCGCTGACGTCCCCCCCCTCGGGAGAGCTAGCTTCGATCTTGGCTTCTAGTGGACGGATTTTGTCGTGCCATAGCTCGTTTGAAAGCTAAGAGTGAGACAAATTCAGTGAAAGAAACGCCTTGTTCATATCTGTCTTCGTTTAGATGTGAGACGCCATTTAAGATTTTGGGAGATTGGCGAAAAACGACAGAGTTAGAATTCGGGCGTTTTGGGCTGTAGCTTCAAAACGAAGCATCGGAGAGCAAAACGGATTTCAGATTTGGAATCAGCGTGAAATTCTGCATCTGTATGGTGAGTTTCAAGTCAATCGGAGAGAAAAAATTTTCAACATTTTTCGAAAAAACGACAGAGTTAGAAGTTTTGACGTTTTGGTCTCTAGCGCCAAAACGAACCATCGGATGGGAAAACGGAGGCCAGATTCGGATTCAGCGTGAAATTCTGCATCGGTATAGTGAATTTGAACGCAATCGGAGAGAAAAAATTTTCGCTGACGTCCCCCCCCTCGGGAGAGCTAGCTTCGATCTTGGCTTCTAGTGGACGGATTTTGTCGTGCCATAGCTCGTTTGAAAGCTAAGAGTGAGACAAATTCAGTGAAAGAAACGCCTTGTTCATATCTGTCTTCGTTTAGATGTGAGACGCCATTTAAGATTTTAGGTCGGAGCTCACCTGAAAAAATCCTAAGTGTCAGAGTGGCTTTGTATGGGCAAAATTTTGAAAATTTTCCAAAGTGTCGCATTTCGACCTGGGACCTTCACCAAAACATTTTTCATCAAATTTCGCTGACGTCCCCCCCTCGGGAGAGCTATCTTCGATCTTGGCTTCTAGTGGACGGATTTTGTCGTGCCATAGCTCGTTTGAAAGCTAAGAGTGAGACAAATTCAGTGAAAGAAACGCCTTGTTCATATCTGTCTTCGTTTAGATGTGAGACGCCATTTAAGATTTTAGGTCGGAGCTCACCTGAAAAATCCTAAGTGTCAGAGTGGCTTTGTATGGGCAAAATTTTGAAAATTTTCCAAAGTGTCGCATTTCGACCTGGGACCTTTACCAAAACATTTTTCATCAAATTTCGCTGACGTCCCCCCCCCTCGGGAGAGCTATCTTCGATCTTGGCTTCTAGTGGACGGATTTTGTCGTGCCATAGCTCGTTTGAAAGCTAAGAGTGAGACAAATTCAGTGAAAGAAACGCCTTGTTCATATCTGTCTTCGTTTAGATGTGAGACGCCATTTAAGATTTTGGGAGATTGTCGAAAAAACGACAGAGTTAGAATTTTGGACGTTTTGGGCTGTAGCTTCAAAACGAAGCATCGGAGAGCAAAACGGATTTCAGATTTGGAATCAGCGTGAAATTCTGCATCTGTATGGTGAGTTTCAAGTCAATCGGAGAGAAAAAATTTTCAACATTTTTCGAAAAAACGACAGAGTTAGAATTTTGGACGTTTTGGTCTCTAGCGCCAAAACGAACCATCGGATGGGAAAACGGAGGCCAGATTCGGATTCAGCGTGAAATTCTGCATCGGTATAGTGAATTTGAACGCAATCGGAGAGAAAAAATTTTCGCTGACGTCCCCCCCCCTCGGGAGAGCTAGCTTCGATCTTGGCTTCTAGTGGACGGATTTTGTCGTGCCATAGCTCGTTTGAAAGCTAAGAGTGAGACAAATTCAGTGAAAGAAACGCCTTGTTCATATCTGTCTTCGTTTAGATGTGAGACGCCATTTAAGATTTTAGGTCGGAGCTCACCTGAAAAATCCTAAGTGTCAGAGTGGCTTTGTATGGGCAAAATTTTGAAAATTTTCCAAAGTGTCGCATTTCGACCTGGGACCTTTACCAAAACATTTTTCATCAAATTTCGCTGGCGTCCCCCCTCGGGAGAGCTATCTTCGATCTTGGCTTCTAGTGGACGGATTTTGTCGTGCCATAGCTCGTTTGAAAGCTAAGAGTGAGACAAATTCAGTGAAAGAAACGCCTTGTTCATATCTGTCTTCGTTTAGATGTGAGACGCCATTTAAGATTTTAGGTCGGAGCTCACCTGAAAAAATCCTAAGTGTCAGAGTGGCTTTGTATGGGCAAAATTTTGAAAATTTTCCAAAGTGTCGCATTTCGACCTGGGACCTTCACCAAAACATTTTTCATCAAATTTCACTGACCTCCCCCCCCCTCGGGAGAGCTAGCTTCGATCTTGGCTTCTAGTGGACGGATTTTGTCGTGCAATAGCTCGTTTGAAAGCTAAGAGTGAGACAAATTCAGTGAAAGAAACGCCTTGTTCATATCTGTCTTCGTTTAGATGTGAGACGCCATTTAAGATTTTGGGAGATTGTCGAAAAAACGACAGAGTTAGAATTTTGGACGTTTTGGGGTGTAGCTTCAAAACGAAGCATCGGAGAGCAAAACGGATTTCAGATTTGGAATCAGCGTGAAATTCTGCATCTGTATGGTGAGTTTCAAGTCAATCGGAGAGAAAAAATTTTCAACATTTTTCGAAAAAACGACAGAGTTAGAATTTTGGACGTTTTGGTCTCTAGCGCCAAAACGAACCATCGGATGGGAAAACGGAGGCCAGATTCGGATTCAGCGTGAAATTCTGCATCGGTATAGTGAATTTGAACGCAATCGGAGAGAAAAAATTTTCGCTGACGTCCCCCCCCCTCGGGAGAGCTAGCTTCGATCTTGGCTTCTAGTGGACGGATTTTGTCGTGCCATAGCTCGTTTGAAAGCTAAGAGTGAGACAAATTCAGTGAAAGAAACGCCTTGTTCATATCTGTCTTCGTTTAGATGTGAGACGCCATTTAAGATTTTAGGTCGGAGCTCACCTGAAAAATCCTAAGTGTCAGAGTGGCTTTGTATGGGCAAAATTTTGAAAATTTTCCAAAGTGTCGCATTTCGACCTGGGACCTTTACCAAAACATTTTTCATCAAATTTCGCTGACGTCCCCCCCCTCGGGAGAGCTATCTTCGATCTTGGCTTCTAGTGGACGGATTTTGTCGTGCCATAGCTCGTTTGAAAGCTAAGAGTGAGACAAATTCAGTGAAAGAAACGCCTTGTTCATATCTGTCTTCGTTTAGATGTGAGACGCCATTTAAGATTTTGGGAGATTGTCGAAAAAACGACAGAGTTAGAATTTTGGACGTTTTGGGGTGTAGCTTCAAAACGAAGCATCGGAGAGCAAAACGGATTTCAGATTTGGAATCAGCGTGAAATTCTGCATCTGTATGGTGAGTTTCAAGTCAATCGGAGAGAAAAAATTTTCAACATTTTTCGAAAAAACGACAGAGTTAGAATTTTGGACGTTTTGGTCTCTAGCGCCAAAACGAACCATCGGATGGGAAAACGGAGGCCAGATTCGGATTCAGCGTGAAATTCTGCATCGGTATAGTGAATTTGAACGCAATCGGAGAGAAAAAATTTTCGCTGACGTCCCCCCCCCTCGGGAGAGCTAGCTTCGATCTTGGCTTCTAGTGGACGGATTTTGTCGTGCCATAGCTCGTTTGAAAGCTAAGAGTGAGACAAATTCAGTGAAAGAAACGCCTTGTTCATATCTGTCTTCGTTTAGATGTGAGACGCCATTTAAGATTTTAGGTCGGAGCTCACCTGAAAAATCCTAAGTGTCAGAGTGGCTTTGTATGGGCAAAATTTTGAAAATTTTCCAAAGTGTCGCATTTCGACCTGGGACCTTTACCAAAACATTTTTCATCAAATTTCGCTGGCGTCCCCCCTCGGGAGAGCTATCTTCGATCTTGGCTTCTAGTGGACGGATTTTGTCGTGCCATAGCTCGTTTGAAAGCTAAGAGTGAGACAAATTCAGTGAAAGAAACGCCTTGTTCATATCTGTCTTCGTTTAGATGTGAGACGCCATTTAAGATTTTAGGTCGGAGCTCACCTGAAAAATCCTAAGTGTCAGAGTGGCTTTGTATGGGCAAAATTTTGAAAATTTTCCAAAGTGTCGCATTTCGACCTGGGACCTTTACCAAAACATTTTTCATCAAATTTCGCTGACGTCCCCCCCCCTCGGGAGAGCTATCTTCGATCTTGGCTTCTAGTGGACGGATTTTGTCGTGCCATAGCTCGTTTGAAAGCTAAGAGTGAGACAAATTCAGTGAAAGAAACGCCTTGTTCATATCTGTCTTCGTTTAGATGTGAGACGCCATTTAAGATTTTGGGAGATTGTCGAAAAAACGACAGAGTTAGAATTTTGGACGTTTTGGGCTGTAGCTTCAAAACGAAGCATCGGAGAGCAAAACGGATTTCAGATTTGGAATCAGCGTGAAATTCTGCATCTGTATGGTGAGTTTCAAGTCAATCGGAGAGAAAAAATTTTCAACATTTTTCGAAAAAACGACAGAGTTAGAATTTTGGACGTTTTGGTCTCTAGCGCCAAAACGAACCATCGGATGGGAAAACGGAGGCCAGATTCGGATTCAGCGTGAAATTCTGCATCGGTATAGTGAATTTGAACGCAATCGGAGAGAAAAAATTTTCGCTGACGTCCCCCCCCCTCGGGAGAGCTAGCTTCGATCTTGGCTTCTAGTGGACGGATTTTGTCGTGCCATAGCTCGTTTGAAAGCTAAGAGTGAGACAAATTCAGTGAAAGAAACGCCTTGTTCATATCTGTCTTCGTTTAGATGTGAGACGCCATTTAAGATTTTAGGTCGGAGCTCACCTGAAAAATCCTAAGTGTCAGAGTGGCTTTGTATGGGCAAAATTTTGAAAATTTTCCAAAGTGTCGCATTTCGACCTGGGACCTTTACCAAAACATTTTTCATCAAATTTCGCTGACGTCCCCCCCCTCGGGAGAGCTATCTTCGATCTTGGCTTCTAGTGGACGGATTTTGTCGTGCCATAGCTCGTTTGAAAGCTAAGAGTGAGACAAATTCAGTGAAAGAAACGCCTTGTTCATATCTGTCTTCGTTTAGATGTGAGACGCCATTTAAGATTTTGGGAGATTGTCGAAAAAACGACAGAGTTAGAATTTTGGACGTTTTGGGGTGTAGCTTCAAAACGAAGCATCGGAGAGCAAAACGGATTTCAGATTTGGAATCAGCGTGAAATTCTGCATCTGTATGGTGAGTTTCAAGTCAATCGGAGAGAAAAAATTTTCAACATTTTTCGAAAAAACGACAGAGTTAGAATTTTGGACGTTTTGGTCTCTAGCGCCAAAACGAACCATCGGATGGGAAAACGGAGGCCAGATTCGGATTCAGCGTGAAATTCTGCATCGGTATAGTGAATTTGAACGCAATCGGAGAGAAAAAATTTTCGCTGACGTCCCCCCCCCTCGGGAGAGCTAGCTTCGATCTTGGCTTCTAGTGGACGGATTTTGTCGTGCCATAGCTCGTTTGAAAGCTAAGAGTGAGACAAATTCAGTGAAAGAAACGCCTTGTTCATATCTGTCTTCGTTTAGATGTGAGACGCCATTTAAGATTTTAGGTCGGAGCTCACCTGAAAAATCCTAAGTGTCAGAGTGGCTTTGTATGGGCAAAATTTTGAAAATTTTCCAAAGTGTCGCATTTCGACCTGGGACCTTTACCAAAACATTTTTCATCAAATTTCGCTGGCGTCCCCCCTCGGGAGAGCTATCTTCGATCTTGGCTTCTAGTGGACGGATTTTGTCGTGCCATAGCTCGTTTGAAAGCTAAGAGTGAGACAAATTCAGTGAAAGAAACGCCTTGTTCATATCTGTCTTCGTTTAGATGTGAGACGCCATTTAAGATTTTAGGTCGGAGCTCACCTGAAAAATCCTAAGTGTCAGAGTGGCTTTGTATGGGCAAAATTTTGAAAATTTTCCAAAGTGTCGCATTTCGACCTGGGACCTTTACCAAAACATTTTTCATCAAATTTCGCTGACGTCCCCCCCCCCTCGGGAGAGCTATCTTCGATCTTGGCTTCTAGTGGACGGATTTTGTCGTGCCATAGCTCGTTTGAAAGCTAAGAGTGAGACAAATTCAGTGAAAGAAACGCCTTGTTCATATCTGTCTTCGTTTAGATGTGAGACGCCATTTAAGATTTTGGGAGATTGTCGAAAAAACGACAGAGTTAGAATTTTGGACGTTTTGGGCTGTAGCTTCAAAACGAAGCATCGGAGAGCAAAACGGATTTCAGATTTGGAATCAGCGTGAAATTCTGCATCTGTATGGTGAGTTTCAAGTCAATCGGAGAGAAAAAATTTTCAACATTTTTCGAAAAAACGACCGAGTTAGAATTTTGGACGTTTTGGTCTCTAGCGCCAAAACGAACCATCGGATGGGAAAACGGAGGCCAGATTCGGATTCAGCGTGAAATTCTGCATCGGTATAGTGAATTTGAACGCAATCGGAGAGAAAAAATTTTCGCTGACGTCCCCCCCCTCGGGAGAGCTAGCTTCGATCTTGGCTTCTAGTGGACGGATTTTGTCGTGCCATAGCTCGTTTGAAAGCTAAGAGTGAGACAAATTCAGTGAAAGAAACGCCTTGTTCATATCTGTCTTCGTTTAGATGTGAGACGCCATTTAAGATTTTAGGTCGGAGCTCACCTGAAAAAATCCTAAGTGTCAGAGTGGCTTTGTATGGGCAAAATTTTGAAAATTTTCCAAAGTGTCGCATTTCGACCTGGGACCTTTACCAAAACATTTTTCATCAAATTTCGCTGGCGTCCCCCCTCGGGAGAGCTATCTTCGATCTTGGCTTCTAGTGGACGGATTTTGTCGTGCCATAGCTCGTTTGAAAGCTAAGAGTGAGACAAATTCAGTGAAAGAAACGCCTTGTTCATATCTGTCTTCGTTTAGATGTGAGACGCCATTTAAGATTTTAGGTCGGAGCTCACCTGAAAAATCCTAAGTGTCAGAGTGGCTTTGTATGGGCAAAATTTTGAAAATTTTCCAAAGTGTCGCATTTCGACCTGGGACCTTTACCAAAACATTTTTCATCAAATTTCGCTGACGTCCCCCCCCTCGGGAGAGCTATCTTCGATCTTGGCTTCTAGTGGACGGATTTTGTCGTGCCATAGCTCGTTTGAAAGCTAAGAGTGAGACAAATTCAGTGAAAGAAACGCCTTGTTCATATCTGTCTTCGTTTAGATGTGAGACGCCATTTAAGATTTTGGGAGATTGTCGAAAAAACGACAGAGTTAGAATTTTGGACGTTTTGGGCTGTAGCTTCAAAACGAAGCATCGGAGAGCAAAACGGATTTCAGATTTGGAATCAGCGTGAAATTCTGCATCTGTATGGTGAGTTTCAAGTCAATCGGAGAGAAAAAATTTTCAACATTTTTCGAAAAAACGACAGAGTTAGAATTTTGGACGTTTTGGTCTCTAGCGCCAAAACGAACCATCGGATGGGAAAACGGAGGCCAGATTCGGATTCAGCGTGAAATTCTGCATCGGTATAGTGAATTTGAACGCAATCGGAGAGAAAAAATTTTCGCTGACGTCCCCCCCCTCGGGAGAGCTAGCTTCGATCTTGGCTTCTAGTGGACGGATTTTGTCGTGCCATAGCTCGTTTGAAAGCTAAGAGTGAGACAAATTCAGTGAAAGAAACGCCTTGTTCATATCTGTCTTCGTTTAGATGTGAGACGCCATTTAAGATTTTAGGTCGGAGCTCACCTGAAAAATCCTAAGTGTCAGAGTGGCTTTGTATGGGCAAAATTTTGAAAATTTTCCAAAGTGTCGCATTTCGACCTGGGACCTTTACCAAAACATTTTTCATCAAATTTCGCTGACGTCCCCCCCCTCGGGAGAGCTATCTTCGATCTTGGCTTCTAGTGGACGGATTTTGTCGTGCCATAGCTCGTTTGAAAGCTAAGAGTGAGACAAATTCAGTGAAAGAAACGCCTTGTTCATATCTGTCTTCGTTTAGATGTGAGACGCCATTTAAGATTTTGGGAGATTGTCGAAAAAACGACAGAGTTAGAATTTTGGACGTTTTGGGCTGTAGCTTCAAAACGAAGCATCGGAGAGCAAAACGGATTTCAGATTTGGAATCAGCGTGAAATTCTGCATCTGTATGGTGAGTTTCAAGTCAATCGGAGAGAAAAAATTTTCAACATTTTTCGAAAAAACGACCGAGTTAGAATTTTGGACGTTTTGGTCTCTAGCGCCAAAACGAACCATCGGATGGGAAAACGGAGGCCAGATTCGGATTCAGCGTGAAATTCTGCATCGGTATAGTGAATTTGAACGCAATCGGAGAGAAAAAATTTTCGCTGACGTCCCCCCCCCCTCGGGAGAGCTAGCTTCGATCTTGGCTTCTAGTGGACGGATTTTGTCGTGCCATAGCTCGTTTGAAAGCTAAGAGTGAGACAAATTCAGTGAAAGAAACGCCTTGTTCATATCTGTCTTCGTTTAGATGTGAGACGCCATTTAAGATTTTAGGTCGGAGCTCACCTGAAAAATCCTAAGTGTCAGAGTGGCTTTGTATGGGCAAAATTTTGAAAATTTTCCAAAGTGTCGCATTTCGACCTGGGACCTTTACCAAAACATTTTTCATCAAATTTCGCTGGCGTCCCCCCTCGGGAGAGCTATCTTCGATCTTGGCTTCTAGTGGACGGATTTTGTCGTGCCATAGCTCGTTTGAAAGCTAAGAGTGAGACAAATTCAGTGAAAGAAACGCCTTGTTCATATCTGTCTTCGTTTAGATGTGAGACGCCATTTAAGATTTTAGGTCGGAGCTCACCTGAAAAATCCTAAGTGTCAGAGTGGCTTTGTATGGGCAAAATTTTGAAAATTTTCCAAAGTGTCGCATTTCGACCTGGGACCTTTACCAAAACATTTTTCATCAAATTTCGCTGACGTCCCCCCCCCCTCGGGAGAGCTATCTTCGATCTTGGCTTCTAGTGGACGGATTTTGTCGTGCCATAGCTCGTTTGAAAGCTAAGAGTGAGACAAATTCAGTGAAAGAAACGCCTTGTTCATATCTGTCTTCGTTTAGATGTGAGACGCCATTTAAGATTTTGGGAGATTGTCGAAAAAACGACAGAGTTAGAATTTTGGACGTTTTGGGCTGTAGCTTCAAAACGAAGCATCGGAGAGCAAAACGGATTTCAGATTTGGAATCAGCGTGAAATTCTGCATCTGTATGGTGAGTTTCAAGTCAATCGGAGAGAAAAAATTTTCAACATTTTTCGAAAAAACGACCGAGTTAGAATTTTGGACGTTTTGGTCTCTAGCGCCAAAACGAACCATCGGATGGGAAAACGGAGGCCAGATTCGGATTCAGCGTGAAATTCTGCATCGGTATAGTGAATTTGAACGCAATCGGAGAGAAAAAATTTTCGCTGACGTCCCCCCCCCCTCGGGAGAGCTAGCTTCGATCTTGGCTTCTAGTGGACGGATTTTGTCGTGCCATAGCTCGTTTGAAAGCTAAGAGTGAGACAAATTCAGTGAAAGAAACGCCTTGTTCATATCTGTCTTCGTTTAGATGTGAGACGCCATTTAAGATTTTAGGTCGGAGCTCACCTGAAAAATCCTAAGTGTCAGAGTGGCTTTGTATGGGCAAAATTTTGAAAATTTTCCAAAGTGTCGCATTTCGACCTGGGACCTTAACCAAAACATTTTTCATCAAATTTCGCTGACGTCCCCCCCCTCGGGAGAGCTATCTTCGATCTTGGCTTCTAGTGGACGGATTTTGTCGTGCCATAGCTCGTTTGAAAGCTAAGAGTGAGACAAATTCAGTGAAAGAAACGCCTTGTTCATATCTGTCTTCGTTTAGATGTGAGACGCCATTTAAGATTTTGGGAGATTGTCGAAAAAACGACAGAGTTAGAATTTTGGACGTTTTGGGCTGTAGCTTCAAAACGAAGCATCGGAGAGCAAAACGGATTTCAGATTTGGAATCAGCGTGAAATTCTGCATCTGTATGGTGAGTTTCAAGTCAATCGGAGAGAAAAAATTTTCAACATTTTTCGAAAAAACGACCGAGTTAGAATTTTGGACGTTTTGGTCTCTAGCGCCAAAACGAACCATCGGATGGGAAAACGGAGGCCAGATTCGGATTCAGCGTGAAATTCTGCATCGGTATAGTGAATTTGAACGCAATCGGAGAGAAAAAATTTTCGCTGACGTCCCCCCCCCTCGGGAGAGCTAGCTTCGATCTTGGCTTCTAGTGGACGGATTTTGTCGTGCCATAGCTCGTTTGAAAGCTAAGAGTGAGACAAATTCAGTGAAAGAAACGCCTTGTTCATATCTGTCTTCGTTTAGATGTGAGACGCCATTTAAGATTTTAGGTCGGAGCTCACCTGAAAAATCCTAAGTGTCAGAGTGGCTTTGTATGGGCAAAATTTTGAAAATTTTCCAAAGTGTCGCATTTCGACCTGGGACCTTTACCAAAACATTTTTCATCAAATTTCGCTGACGTCCCCCCCCCTCGGGAGAGCTATCTTCGATCTTGGCTTCTAGTGGACGGATTTTGTCGTGCCATAGCTCGTTTGAAAGCTAAGAGTGAGACAAATTCAGTGAAAGAAACGCCTTGTTCATATCTGTCTTCGTTTAGATGTGAGACGCCATTTAAGATTTTGGGAGATTGTCGAAAAAACGACAGAGTTAGAATTTTGGACGTTTTGGGCTGTAGCTTCAAAACGAAGCATCGGAGAGCAAAACGGATTTCAGATTTGGAATCAGCGTGAAATTCTGCATCTGTATGGTGAGTTTCAAGTCAATCGGAGAGAAAAAATTTTCAACATTTTTCGAAAAAACGACAGAGTTAGAATTTTGGACGTTTTGATCTCTAGCGCCAAAACGAACCATCGGATGGGAAAACGGAGGCCAGATTCGGATTCAGCGTGAAATTCTGCATCGGTATAGTGAATTTGAACGCAATCGGAGAGAAAAAATTTTCGCTGACGTCCCCCCCCCTCGGGAGAGCTAGCTTCGATCTTGGCTTCTAGTGGACGGATTTTGTCGTGCCATAGCTCGTTTGAAAGCTAAGAGTGAGACAAATTCAGTGAAAGAAACGCCTTGTTCATATCTGTCTTCGTTTAGATGTGAGACGCCATTTAAGATTTTAGGTCGGAGCTCACCTGAAAAATCCTAAGTGTCAGAGTGGCTTTGTATGGGCAAAATTTTGAAAATTTTCCAAAGTGTCGCATTTCGACCTGGGACCTTTACCAAAACATTTTTCATCAAATTTCGCTGGCGTCCCCCCTCGGGAGAGCTATCTTCGATCTTGGCTTCTAGTGGACGGATTTTGTCGTGCCATAGCTCGTTTGAAAGCTAAGAGTGAGACAAATTCAGTGAAAGAAACGCCTTGTTCATATCTGTCTTCGTTTAGATGTGAGACGCCATTTAAGATTTTAGGTCGGAGCTCACCTGAAAAATCCTAAGTGTCAGAGTGGCTTTGTATGGGCAAAATTTTGAAAATTTTCCAAAGTGTCGCATTTCGACCTGGGACCTTTACCAAAACATTTTTCATCAAATTTCGCTGACGTCCCCCCCCTCGGGAGAGCTATCTTCGATCTTGGCTTCTAGTGGACGGATTTTGTCGTGCCATAGCTCGTTTGAAAGCTAAGAGTGAGACAAATTCAGTGAAAGAAACGCCTTGTTCATATCTGTCTTCGTTTAGATGTGAGACGCCATTTAAGATTTTGGGAGATTGTCGAAAAAACGACAGAGTTAGAATTTTGGACGTTTTGGGCTGTAGCTTCAAAACGAAGCATCGGAGAGCAAAACGGATTTCAGATTTGGAGTCAGCGTGAAATTCTGCATCTGTATGGTGAGTTTCAAGTCAATCGGAGAGAAAAAATTTTCAACATTTTTCGAAAAAACGACCGAGTTAGAATTTTGGACGTTTTGGTCTCTAGCGCCAAAACGAACCATCGGATGGGAAAACGGAGGCCAGATTCGGATTCAGCGTGAAATTCTGCATCGGTATAGTGAATTTGAACGCAATCGGAGAGAAAAAATTTTCGCTGACGTCCCCCCCCCCTCGGGAGAGCTAGCTTCGATCTTGGCTTCTAGTGGACGGATTTTGTCGTGCCATAGCTCGTTTGAAAGCTAAGAGTGAGACAAATTCAGTGAAAGAAACGCCTTGTTCATATCTGTCTTCGTTTAGATGTGAGACGCCATTTAAGATTTTAGGTCGGAGCTCACCTGAAAAATCCTAAGTGTCAGAGTGGCTTTGTATGGGCAAAATTTTGAAAATTTTCCAAAGTGTCGCATTTCGACCTGGGACCTTTACCAAAACATTTTTCATCAAATTTCGCTGACGTCCCCCCCCTCGGGAGAGCTATCTTCGATCTTGGCTTCTAGTGGACGGATTTTGTCGTGCCATAGCTCGTTTGAAAGCTAAGAGTGAGACAAATTCAGTGAAAGAAACGCCTTGTTCATATCTGTCTTCGTTTAGATGTGAGACGCCATTTAAGATTTTGGGAGATTGTCGAAAAAACGACAGAGTTAGAATTTTGGACGTTTTGGGGTGTAGCTTCAAAACGAAGCATCGGAGAGCAAAACGGATTTCAGATTTGGAATCAGCGTGAAATTCTGCATCTGTATGGTGAGTTTCAAGTCAATCGGAGAGAAAAAATTTTCAACATTTTTCGAAAAAACGACAGAGTTAGAATTTTGGACGTTTTGGTCTCTAGCGCCAAAACGAACCATCGGATGGGAAAACGGAGGCCAGATTCGGATTCAGCGTGAAATTCTGCATCGGTATAGTGAATTTGAACGCAATCGGAGAGAAAAAATTTTCGCTGACGTCCCCCCCCCTCGGGAGAGCTAGCTTCGATCTTGGCTTCTAGTGGACGGATTTTGTCGTGCCATAGCTCGTTTGAAAGCTAAGAGTGAGACAAATTCAGTGAAAGAAACGCCTTGTTCATATCTGTCTTCGTTTAGATGTGAGACGCCATTTAAGATTTTAGGTCGGAGCTCACCTGAAAAATCCTAAGTGTCAGAGTGGCTTTGTATGGGCAAAATTTTGAAAATTTTCCAAAGTGTCGCATTTCGACCTGGGACCTTTACCAAAACATTTTTCATCAAATTTCGCTGACGTCCCCCCCCCTCGGGAGAGCTATCTTCGATCTTGGCTTCTAGTGGACGGATTTTGTCGTGCCATAGCTCGTTTGAAAGCTAAGAGTGAGACAAATTCAGTGAAAGAAACGCCTTGTTCATATCTGTCTTCGTTTAGATGTGAGACGCCATTTAAGATTTTGGGAGATTGTCGAAAAAACGACAGAGTTAGAATTTTGGACGTTTTGGGCTGTAGCTTCAAAACGAAGCATCGGAGAGCAAAACGGATTTCAGATTTGGAATCAGCGTGAAATTCTGCATCTGTATGGTGAGTTTCAAGTCAATCGGAGAGAAAAAATTTTCAACATTTTTCGAAAAAACGACAGAGTTAGAATTTTGGACGTTTTGGTCTCTAGCGCCAAAACGAACCATCGGATGGGAAAACGGAGGCCAGATTCGGATTCAGCGTGAAATTCTGCATCGGTATAGTGAATTTGAACGCAGACGTGGAAAAAAGTTTATGATAATTTCACCAGAAAGCCGATTTTTCATGTAATCTTCTTATGGAAGCTTTTGAACTAGTTTATCATAGTTATACGTAATGAAGCATGTATGACATCATCTCTAGGTAGTCTCTGAGCATTTTTTAAAAAAATCGCTGATATCTGAAGTCGATTTCTGATTTTTTAGGTAGGCCTATGAAATGCACAAAAATATCGATTTTTGAACATTTTCCCTGATTCAATAAATCTGCAGTAAATCTTATGATATAGGATAAATTGCAGCAATTATTGCTTAAATTCAGCAAATAAAAACACTTGCAATGCCACAAATGCTCATTTATTATTTCCAGGGATGAACGTCAGTACTTTGTGGGATAACCTTTGTTTTCCAGAACTCTTTGGATTCTCCTGGGCATGGATTCGACAAGTCTCTCACATTCTTCGCGGGAAATTGCGATCCATGACAGTTTGATGTTGCGAATGAGTTCGTGAATGTTGGAGTGCTTTTGAGCATTGACTTTCACTTTCATGCTTTGCCATAGATTCTCAATGGGGTTGAGGTCTGGCTGTTACCGGGCCAGTCCAGAACCTCAATCCCTTGTCCTCAAACCATTTCATTGTTCTCTTGGACGAATGGCACGGCGCGTTGTCCTGCTGAAAGACTCTTGTACTCGAAATGTTCATGAAGGGAATGAGCTTTTCGTCCAGCACATCGATGTACTTCTCAGAATTCAATCGAACGCCTTTCGGAAGAAACTGTAAGGCCACCCCTTCCATGAAAGCTGAAGCAGCCCCAAATCATTACGGATGGGGGGTGCTTCACCGTCTTGTCAGTGTACCTTTCATGAATTGAGTTTGAACCTGAAGGTCTTCTAACGTACTGATGCTGCTGATGGAATTGCAAGAATGTCGATTCATCACTAAATGTCACTTTCTTCCACTGGTCGATGGTCCAGTTGACATGCGCTGTTGCACCATTCCAAGCGCTTGACTCGAGCCTTGGCGGAGATAAAGGGTTTACGACGAGGGGTTCGTGCTGGTAGCTTGAACTTCTTGCATAATCGATTTCTTATTGTCTTTGTGGTGATACTATCGAGGACAGGTGACATAAGCCGTTGAATTTCCGTAGACGTAACAAATGGATCCGTTTTTGCAATTCGATGAATGCGATTGTCAGTTCTATCTGACGTCTTTGGAGGTCTTCCGGAGCGAGACTTGACATTGTGAGTTCCAGTTTCTCTGTACCGTTTCAAAATATTTGACACTGTATTTTGTGATATTGAATACTCATATGCAATAGCAGCTTGTGTTTTGAACGTGTGCTTCCTAAGAGCAACGACAGCGGCTTTAACAGAAGGCGATACTTGCTTGCGCTTGCCCATCTTTGCGAAGAGACTCTGAGAGATTGACTACATTGTATGAACTTGACAATGAAGTTGACTCGATGATTTTGATTGGATATCGATTAGGGAACATCAAACCAGCACACTCGTGTCTATTCATAAAGCGTGAGAACAGCGATGCATCATTTCAGGTGAACGTCGAAATTCATCCACTTTTGTGCATAATAACCATAGTTTCTGAAGAATGTCTAAAACTGCTAAAATGCCAAAAAGGTATGTTTTTGTATGTTTTTGTATACTTTGTGGGCCTATATGTGTATTCTGTTAGGCCATGATGCGATTTGACTCGATTTAAGTCATTTCTGATAGCGAAAAGTCAGCAAACCTATAATTTTCTATGAATTCGGAATTTATCATAAACTTTTTTCCACGTCTGTAGCTTCGATCTTGGCTTCTAGTGGACGGATTTTGTCGTGCAATAGCTCGTTTGAAAGCTAAGAGTGAGACAAATTCAGTGAAAGAAACGCCTTGTTCATATCTGTCTTCGTTTAGATGTGAGACGCCATTTAAGATTTTGGGACATTGGCGAAAAACGACAGAGTTAGAATTTGGGACGTTTTGGGCTGTAGCTTCAAAACGAAGCATCGGATTGGAAAACGGATTTCAGATTTGGAGTCAGCGTGAAATTCTGCATCTGTATGGTGAGTTTCAAGTCAATCGGAGAGAAAAAATTTTCAACATTTTTCGAAAAAACGACCGAGTTAGAATTTTGGACGTTTTGGTCTCTAGCGCCAAAACGAACCATCGGATGGGAAAACGGAGGCCAGATTCGGATTCAGCGTGAAGTTCTGCATCTGTATGGTGAATTTGAACGCAATCGGAGAGAAAAAATTTTCGCTGACGTCCCCCCCCTCGGGAGAGCTAGCTTCGATCTTGGCTTCTAGTGGACGGATTTTGTCGTGCCATAGCTCGTTTGAAAGCTAAGAGTGAGACAAATTCAGTGAAAGAAACGCCTTGTTCATATCTGTCTTCGTTTAGATGTGAGACGCCATTTAAGATTTTAGGTCGGAGCTCACCTGAAAAATCCTAAGTGTCAGAGTGGCTTTGTATGGGCAAAATTTTGAAAATTTTCCAAAGTGTCGCATTTCGACCTGGGACCTTTACCAAAACATTTTTCATCAAATTTCGCTGACGTCCCCCCCTCGGGAGAGCTAGCTTCGATCTTGGCTTCTAGTGGACGGATTTTGTCGTGCCATAGCTCGTTTGAAAGCTAAGAGTGAGACAAATTCAGTGAAAGAAACGCCTTGTTCATATCTGTCTTCGTTTAGATGTGAGACGCCATTTAAGATTTTGGGAGATTGTCGAAAAAACGACAGAGTTAGAATTTTGGACGTTTTGGGCTGTAGCTTCAAAACGAAGCATCGGAGAGCAAAACGGATTTCAGATTTGGAGTCAGCGTGAAATTCTGCATCTGTATGGTGAGTTTCAAGTCAATCGGAGAGAAAAAATTTTCAACATTTTTCGAAAAAACGACCGAGTTAGAATTTTGGACGTTTTGGTCTCTAGCGCCAAAACGAACCATCGGATGGGAAAACGGAGGCCAGATTCGGATTCAGCGTGAAGTTCTGCATCGGTATAGTGAATTTGAACGCAATCGGAGAGAAAAAATTTTCGCTGACGTCCCCCCCCTCGGGAGAGCTAGCTTCGATCTTGGCTTCTAGTGGACGGATTTTGTCGTGCCATAGCTCGTTTGAAAGCTAAGAGTGAGACAAATTCAGTGAAAGAAACGCCTTGTTCATATCTGTCTTCGTTTAGATGTGAGACCCCATTTAAGATTTTAGGTCGGAGCTCACCTGAAAAATCCTAAGTGTCAGAGTGGCTTTGTATGGGCAAAATTTTGAAAATTTTCCAAAGTGTCGCATTTCGACCTGGGACCTTTACCAAAACATTTTTCATCAAATTTCGCTGGCGTCCCCCCTCGGGAGAGCTATCTTCGATCTTGGCTTCTAGTGGACGGATTTTGTCGTGCCATAGCTCGTTTGAAAGCTAAGAGTGAGACAAATTCAGTGAAAGAAACGCCTTGTTCATATCTGTCTTCGTTTAGATGTGAGACGCCATTTAAGATTTTAGGTCGGAGCTCACCTGAAAAATCCTAAGTGTCAGAGTGGCTTTGTATGGGCAAAATTTTGAAAATTTTCCAAAGTGTCGCATTTCGACCTGGGACCTTAACGAAAACATTTTTCATCAAATTTCGCTGACGTCCCCCCCTCGGGAGAGCTATCTTCGATCTTGGCTTCTAGTGGACGGATTTTGTCGTGCCATAGCTCGTTTGAAAGCTAAGAGTGAGACAAATTCAGTGAAAGAAACGCCTTGTTCATATCTGTCTTCGTTTAGATGTGAGACGCCATTTAAGATTTTGGGAGATTGTCGAAAAAAACGACAGAGTTAGAATTTTGGACGTTTTGGGCTGTAGCTTCAAAACGAAGCATCGGAGAGCAAAACGGATTTCAGATTTGGAGTCAGCGTGAAATTCTGCATCTGTATGGTGAGTTTCAAGTCAATCGGAGAGAAAAAATTTTCAACATTTTTCGAAAAAACGACAGAGTAAGAATTTTGGACGTTTTGGGCTGTAGCGCCAAAACGAAGCATCGGATTGGAAAACGGAGGCCAGATTCGGATTCAGCGTGAAATTCTGCATCGGTATAGTGAATTTGAACGCAATCGGAGAGAAAAAATTTTCGCTGACGTCCCCCCCCCTCGGGAGAGCTAGCTTCGATCTTGGCTTCTAGTGGACGGATTTTGTCGTGCCATAGCTCGTTTGAAAGCTAAGAGTGAGACAAATTCAGTGAAAGAAACGCCTTGTTCATATCTGTCTTCGTTTAGATGTGAGACGCCATTTAAGATTTTAGGTCGGAGCTCACCTGAAAAATCCTAAGTGTCAGAGTGGCTTTGTATGGGCAAAATTTTGAAAATTTTCCAAAGTGTCGCATTTCGACCTGGGACCTTTACCAAAACATTTTTCATCAAATTTCGCTGGCGTCCCCCCTCGGGAGAGCTATCTTCGATCTTGGCTTCTAGTGGACGGATTTGTCGTGCCATAGCTCGTTTGAAAGCTAAGAGTGAGACAAATTCAGTGAAAGAAACGCCTTGTTCATATCTGTCTTCGTTTAGATGTGAGACGCCATTTAAGATTTTGGGAGATTGTCGAAAAAACGACAGAGTTAGAATTTTGGACGTTTTGGGCTGTAGCTTCAAAACGAAGCATCGGAGAGCAAAACGGATTTCAGATTTGGAGTCAGCGTGAAATTCTGCATCTGTATGGTGAGTTTCAAGTCAATCGGAGAGAAAAAATTTTCAACATTTTTCGAAAAAACGACCGAGTTAGAATTTTGGACGTTTTGGTCTCTAGCGCCAAAACGAACCATCGGATAGGAAAACGGAGGCCAGATTCGGATTCAGCGTGAAATTCTGCATCGGTATAGTGAATTTGAACGCAATCGGAGAGAAAAAATTTTCGCTGACGTCCCCCCCCTCGGGAGAGCTAGCTTCGATCTTGGCTTCTAGTGGACGGATTTTGTCGTGCCATAGCTCGTTTGAAAGCTAAGAGTGAGACAAATTCAGTGAAAGAAACGCCTTGTTCATATCTGTCTTCGTTTAGATGTGAGACTCCATTTAAGATTTTAGGTCGGAGCTCTCCTGAAAAATCCTAAGTGTCAGAGTGGCTTTGTATGGGCAAAATTTTGAAAATTTTCCAAAGTGTCGCATTTCGACCTGGGACCTTTACCAAAACATTTTTCATCAAATTTCGCTGGCGTCCCCCCTCGGGAGAGCTATCTTCGATCTTGGCTTCTAGTGGACGGATTTTGTCGTGCCATAGCTCGTTTGAAAGCTAAGAGTGAGACAAATTCAGTGAAAGAAACGCCTTGTTCATATCTGTCTTCGTTTAGATGTGAGACGCCATTTAAGATTTTAGGTCGGAGCTCACCTGAAAAATCCTAAGTGTCAGAGTGGCTTTGTATGGGCAAAATTTTGAAAATTTTCCAAAGTGTCGCATTTCGACCTGGGACCTTAACGAAAACATTTTTCATCAAATTTTCGCTGACGTCCCCCCCCCCTCGGGAGAGCTATCTTCGATCTTGGCTTCTAGTGGACGGATTTTGTCGTGCCATAGCTCGTTTGAAAGCTAAGAGTGAGACAAATTCAGTGAAAGAAACGCCTTGTTCATATCTGTCTTCGTTTAGATGTGAGACGCCATTTAAGATTTTGGGAGATTGTCGAAAAAACGACAGAGTTAGAATTTTGGACGTTTTGGGCTGTAGCTTCAAAACGAAGCATCGGAGAGCAAAACGGATTTCAGATTTGGAGTCAGCGTGAAATTCTGCATCTGTATGGTGAGTTTCAAGTCAATCGGAGAGAAAAAATTTTCAACATTTTTCGAAAAAACGACCGAGTTAGAATTTTGGACGTTTTGGTCTCTAGCGCCAAAACGAACCATCGGATGGGAAAACGGAGGCCAGATTCGGATTCAGCGTGAAGTTCTGCATCGGTATAGTGAATTTGAACGCAATCGGAGAGAAAAAATTTTCGCTGACGTCCCCCCCCCTCGGGAGAGCTAGCTTCGATCTTGGCTTCTAGTGGACGGATTTTGTCGTGCCATAGCTCGTTTGAAAGCTAAGAGTGAGACAAATTCAGTGAAAGAAACGCCTTGTTCATATCTGTCTTCGTTTAGATGTGAGACCCCATTTAAGATTTTAGGTCGGAGCTCACCTGAAAAATCCTAAGTGTCAGAGTGGCTTTGTATGGGCAAAATTTTGAAAATTTTCCAAAGTGTCGCATTTCGACCTGGGACCTTTACCAAAACATTTTTCATCAAATTTCGCTGGCGTCCCCCCTCGGGAGAGCTATCTTCGATCTTGGCTTCTAGTGGACGGATTTTGTCGTGCCATAGCTCGTTTGAAAGCTAAGAGTGAGACAAATTCAGTGAAAGAAACGCCTTGTTCATATCTGTCTTCGTTTAGATGTGAGACGCCATTTAAGATTTTAGGTCGGAGCTCACCTGAAAAATCCTAAGTGTCAGAGTGGCTTTGTATGGGCAAAATTTTGAAAATTTTCCAAAGTGTCGCATTTCGACCTGGGACCTTTACCAAAACATTTTTCATCAAATTTCGCTGACGTCCCCCCCCCCTCGGGAGAGCTATCTTCGATCTTGGCTTCTAGTGGACGGATTTTGTCGTGCCATAGCTCGTTTGAAAGCTAAGAGTGAGACAAATTCAGTGAAAGAAACGCCTTGTTCATATCTGTCTTCGTTTAGATGTGAGACGCCATTTAAGATTTTGGGAGATTGTCGAAAAAACGACAGAGTTAGAATTTTGGACGTTTTGGGCTGTAGCTTCAAAACGAAGCATCGGAGAGCAAAACGGATTTCAGATTTGGAGTCAGCGTGAAATTCTGCATCTGTATGGTGAGTTTCAAGTCAATCGGAGAGAAAAAATTTTCAACATTTTTCGAAAAAACGACCGAGTTAGAATTTTGGACGTTTTGGTCTCTAGCGCCAAAACGAACCATCGGATGGGAAAACGGAGGCCAGATTCGGATTCAGCGTGAAATTCTGCATCGGTATAGTGAATTTGAACGCAATCGGAGAGAAAAAATTTTCGCTGACGTCCCCCCCCTCGGGAGAGCTAGCTTCGATCTTGGCTTCTAGTGGACGGATTTTGTCGTGCCATAGCTCGTTTGAAAGCTAAGAGTGAGACAAATTCAGTGAAAGAAACGCCTTGTTCATATCTGTCTTCGTTTAGATGTGAGACGCCATTTAAGATTTTAGGTCGGAGCTCACCTGAAAAATCCTAAGTGTCAGAGTGGCTTTGTATGGGCAAAATTTTGAAAATTTTCCAAAGTGTCGCATTTCGACCTGGGACCTTTACCAAAACATTTTTCATCAAATTTCGCTGACGTCCCCCCCTCGGGAGAGCTATCTTCGATCTTGGCTTCTAGTGGACGGATTTTGTCGTGCCATAGCTCGTTTGAAAGCTAAGAGTGAGACAAATTCAGTGAAAGAAACGCCTTGTTCATATCTGTCTTCGTTTAGATGTGAGACGCCATTTAAGATTTTAGGTCGGAGCTCACCTGAAAAATCCTAAGTGTCAGAGTGGCTTTGTATGGGCAAAATTTTGAAAATTTTCCAAAGTGTCGCATTTCGACCTGGGACCTTTACCAAAACATTTTTCATCAAATTTCGCTGGCGTCCCCCCTCGGGAGAGCTATCTTCGATCTTGGCTTCTAGTGGACGGATTTTGTCGTGCCATAGCTCGTTTGAAAGCTAAGAGTGAGACAAATTCAGTGAAAGAAACGCCTTGTTCATATCTGTCTTCGTTTAGATGTGAGACGCCATTTAAGATTTTAGGTCGGAGCTCACCTGAAAAATCCTAAGTGTCAGAGTGGCTTTGTATGGGCAAAATTTTGAAAATTTTCCAAAGTGTCGCATTTCGACCTGGGACCTTAACGAAAACATTTTTCATCAAATTTCGCTGACGTCCCCCCCCCTCGGGAGAGCTATCTTCGATCTTGGCTTCTAGTGGACGGATTTTGTCGTGCCATAGCTCGTTTGAAAGCTAAGAGTGAGACAAATTCAGTGAAAGAAACGCCTTGTTCATATCTGTCTTCGTTTAGATGTGAGACGCCATTTAAGATTTTGGGAGATTGTCGAAAAAAACGACAGAGTTAGAATTTTGGACGTTTTGGGCTGTAGCTTCAAAACGAAGCATCGGAGAGCAAAACGGATTTCAGATTTGGAGTCAGCGTGAAATTCTGCATCTGTATGGTGAGTTTCAAGTCAATCGGAGAGAAAAAATTTTCAACATTTTTCGAAAAAACGACCGAGTTAGAATTTTGGACGTTTTGGTCTCTAGCGCCAAAACGAACCATCGGATGGGAAAACGGAGGCCAGATTCGGATTCAGCGTGAAATTCTGCATCGGTATAGTGAATTTGAACGCAATCGGAGAGAAAAAATTTTCGCTGACGTCCCCCCCCTCGGGAGAGCTAGCTTCGATCTTGGCTTCTAGTGGACGGATTTTGTCGTGCCATAGCTCGTTTGAAAGCTAAGAGTGAGACAAATTCAGTGAAAGAAACGCCTTGTTCATATCTGTCTTCGTTTAGATGTGAGACGCCATTTAAGATTTTAGGTCGGAGCTCACCTGAAAAATCCTAAGTGTCAGAGTGGCTTTGTATGGGCAAAATTTTGAAAATTTTCCAAAGTGTCGCATTTCGACCTGGGACCTTTACCAAAACATTTTTCATCAAATTTCGCTGACGTCCCCCCTCGGGAGAGCTATCTTCGATCTTGGCTTCTAGTGGACGGATTTTGTCGTGCCATAGCTCGTTTGAAAGCTAAGAGTGAGACAAATTCAGTGAAAGAAACGCCTTGTTCATATCTGTCTTCGTTTAGATGTGAGACGCCATTTAAGATTTTAGGTCGGAGCTCACCTGAAAAATCCTAAGTGTCAGAGTGGCTTTGTATGGGCAAAATTTTGAAAATTTTCCAAAGTGTCGCATTTCGACCTGGGACCTTTACCAAAACATTTTTCATCAAATTTCGCTGGCGTCCCCCCTCGGGAGAGCTATCTTCGATCTTGGCTTCTAGTGGACGGATTTTGTGGTGCCATAGCTCGTTTGAAAGCTAAGAGTGAGACAAATTCAGTGAAAGAAACGCCTTGTTCATATCTGTCTTCGTTTAGATGTGAGACGCCATTTAAGATTTTGGGAGATTGTCGAAAAAACGACAGAGTTAGAATTTTGGACGTTTTGGGCTGTAGCTTCAAAACGAAGCATCGGAGAGCAAAACGGATTTCAGATTTGGAGTCAGCGTGAAATTCTGCATCTGTATGGTGAGTTTCAAGTCAATCGGAGAGAAAAAATTTTCAACATTTTTCGAAAAAACGACCGAGTTAGAATTTTGGACGTTTTGGTCTCTAGCGCCAAAACGAACCATCGGATGGGAAAACGGAGGCCAGATTCGGATTCAGCGTGAAGTTCTGCATCGGTATAGTGAATTTGAACGCAATCGGAGAGAAAAAATTTTCGCTGACGTCCCCCCCCCCTCGGGAGAGCTAGCTTCGATCTTGGCTTCTAGTGGACGGATTTTGTCGTGCCATAGTTTTGAAAAGCTAAGAGAGAGACAAATAGTGAATGAAAAAAAAACGCCTTGTATCTGTCTGTCTTTAGATGTATGTGAGACGCCATTTAAGATTTTAGGTCGGAGCTCACCTGAAAAATCCTAAGTGTCAGAGTGGCTTTGTATGGGCAAAATTTTGAAAATTTTCCAAAGTGTCGCATTTCGACCTGGGACCTTTACCAAAACATTTTTCATCAAATTTCGCTGACGTCCCCCCCCTCGGGAGAGCTATCTTCGATCTTGGCTTCTAGTGGACGGATTTTGTCGTGCCATAGCTCGTTTGAAAGCTAAGAGTGAGACAAATTCAGTGAAAGAAACGCCTTGTTCATATCTGTCTTCGTTTAGATGTGAGACGCCATTTAAGATTTTGGGAGATTGTCGAAAAAACGACAGAGTTAGAATTTTGGACGTTTTGGGCTGTAGCTTCAAAACGAAGCATCGGAGAGCAAAACGGATTTCAGATTTGGAATCAGCGTGAAATTCTGCATCTGTATGGTGAGTTTCAAGTCAATCGTAGAGAAAAAATTTTCAACATTTTTCGAAAAAACGACCGAGTTAGAATTTTGGACGTTTTTGGTCTCTAGCGCCAAAACGGACCATCGGATAGGAAAACGGAGGCCAGATTCGGATTCAGCGTGAAATTCTGCATCGGTATAGTGAATTTGAACGCAATCGGAGAGAAAAAATTTTACCTGACGTCCCCCCCCTCGGGAGAGCTAGCTTCGATCTTGGCTTCTAGTGGACGGATTTTGTCGTGCCATAGCTCGTTTGAAAGCTAAGAGTGAGACAAATTCAGTGAAAGAAACGCCTTGTTCATATCTGTCTTCGTTTAGATGTGAGACGCCATTTAAGATTTTAGGTCGGAGCTCACCTGAAAAATCCTAAGTGTCAGAGTGGCTTTGTATGGGCAAAATTTTGAAAATTTTCCAAAGTGTCGCATTTCGACCTGGGACCTTTACCAAAACATTTTTCATCAAATTTCGCTGGCGTCCCCCCCTCGGGAGAGCTATCTTCGATCTTGGCTTCTAGTGGACGGATTTTGTGGTGCCATAGCTCGTTTGAAAGCTAAGAGTGAGACAAATTCAGTGAAAGAAACGCCTTGTTCATATCTGTCTTCGTTTAGATGTGAGACGCCATTTAAGATTTTGGGAGATTGTCGAAAAAACGACAGAGTTAGAATTTTGGACGTTTTGGGCTGTAGCTTCAAAACGAAGCATCGGAGAGCAAAACGGATTTCAGATTTGGAATCAGCGTGAAATTCTGCATCTGTATGGTGAGTTTCAAGTCAATCGTAGAGAAAAAATTTTCAACATTTTTCGAAAAAACGACCGAGTTAGAATTTTGGACGTTTTTGGTCTCTAGCGCCAAAACGGACCATCGGATAGGAAAACGGAGGCCAGATTCGGATTCAGCGTGAAATTCTGCATCGGTATAGTGAATTTGAACGCAATCGGAGAGAAAAAATTTTCGCTGACGTCCCCCCCCTCGGGAGAGCTAGCTTCGATCTTGGCTTCTAGTGGACGGATTTTGTCGTGCCATAGCTCGTTTGAAAGCTAAGAGTGAGACAAATTCAGTGAAAGAAACGCCTTGTTCATATCTGTCTTCGTTTAGATGTGAGACGCCATTTAAGATTTTGGGAGATTGTCGAAAAAACGACAGAGTTAGAATTTTGGACGTTTTGGGGTGTAGCTTCAAAACGAAGCATCGGAGAGCAAAACGGATTTCAGATTTGGAATCAGCGTGAAATTCTGCATCTGTATGACAAGATGACAAGGATGCTCCCTATAGAAAGATTTGGGATGGTAATCACATTTGCCTACCGGTATCGCATTGGTGTACTTACTATAAGAAGGATGGAGATCATTCAATACCCATCAGATGTGATGAGCTCGGAGAAGGTACTTGGGATATCCTTTTCAAAGTGAATGGGCTATATTATGGTCGGCACAAGGATAATAAAATAGCCTCTCTCTCCATGCATATGGAATCCATCCTATATATTCCAAAACCACCCAATGTGGACGACATAATTGATCAAATCCTTAACAGCAGTGGTACGAAGCGCAAGTCGGAGAAGAATGCTGCATCAAAACGCAAATCAAAGAAGGAGAATTACTAGTCCTTTCCTAACTCTACCCTATGACAATTCGCTTATGTGCTTTGAGTGTCGTAGACGTGGTCTTATTAGATACAATTTTTTTTTTCGTTGCCATCATATCATTTGTGTATTTTGTCGTGAAAAGCATCGATGTAATTCTTCATTTTGTAATATGTTATAGAACGTTTCCTTAGATGTGTAAATTTCCGTTTTAGGCTTCTATCATCATTTTTATGGATTGTGAGGGTGAACCTGTACAGGAGCTCAGTGCTATTGCTATGAACAATTGGACATATCAGATTGTTAGTGTCTATCATCAACATGCCAACTGCGATCCCAATGTTGATCAATGGGCGAGAAAACTCATTCATGGACTTCATCTGAAATATTTGCAAGACTATGGCTTTTCTTGTGAGAGTGCTCTTCTTATTGACTTTAAACGATGGTTAGCTGCTTTCAATGTTATACGCATCTTTTGTAATAATCCTGGTAAGGAGAGGAAAGTATTTCCCAATCTAATCATTGATGATATTTTGCTCCCGCCTTGGGATAGTAGAGTGAATCAACACTACCATGAAGTCACGAAACGTTTTAAGGATTTGTCTGTTCCTATTTTGTCTGTTCGTTGTAGTAGCTACGTTCATAACCAATGCTTCTTTCCTCCTTATCTCAACACTGCCAAAGTCCTGTATGGTTATCATTGCTCGCTGTATGATAGTTACCAGCTGTATCTATTTTATCTCTTTCAAACCATTGATTTATAATGCATGCTTGTTATAGTGATTCAATAAATGTTACAATGAGAAGAGTTGTTGTTTTCATGCAATGGATGGGTTAGATAAAGGGCGATCATGTCTTTCTCAAACGACTGCGGAACATTACATTTTCATAGGCAAAGTTTAAAAGGAGCTGTTCAAGATTATGTGATAAATTTTCATAAAGATGAGACCGACATCGAAGCAGTGGTCGATGATGCTAGCACTCTATTTCTAGAGTTAATGAATACATTCTCTGATAGCAATGTCATGGCGCGATTAGTTGCGAAAATTAAGTTTAGTCATTTTGGAAAGGAAGAGGTGGAAAGTCGCTCTTTCCATTTTGCTTCTTATTCAATGGAAGTGGTAGATCACCCCCAAGAATTTTTTAAAAGACATATGATAAAAATTGCTGAACGTCTTAACGCATTTAACCATCATGGTAGCAGTCTAGTGATTGAAGCGATTTCAGATATTCACATTCAACTTTCCATAAAGAAAAATTGAAAATGCAGTGGTACTTGATTGTAGCACAACTGGTTTTCGAGCTATGTCTGCTCACTCTCGAAGTATATTCCTTCTGTACATGCGTCTATTATTTAGAAAAGGCTAGCAAATTCATATCTTCAAAAAGACTTGTTATAGACATCAGTAACGGTGAAACTATGTGTTGTGATGTATGTAAGCGAAAGGATGGAAATGAAAAGCGCATCTTCAAGAGATGTAAGCATGCTTTTTGTCAACGCTGTTTCATACGTAATTGCATTCAACTTTGCAAATGTAACCACTGTGATATTGCTCATTTCGAGTGTCACTTATGCTGCAATAGTTAGTACCTATGCAAATGTGGTAAAGATAGGTTTTAGCTAAGACTAACACGGAAAATGGCGAAACGTAAAAGTCAAAACTCTTCAAAGTTTTCTTCAGCCATTCAAGCTCTCCGACGAATGAAAGCAAATCAGCGATACAATGCTATACGACATGCTAACGATAAATTCATTTGTGAAATTATTTCTCATGTGAGGAAGTTGAGGACGAAGAAATTAGCATCAAAACAACGAAAGTTACTTAAGCGATATGCTACAAAATTGCGTTTCATCTCCAATCCTAAAGTCACCCTTCAAAGAAAGAGGAAAACTCTAACACAAAAGGGCGGTTTCCGTTCAGCAATACTTCCGATGCTAGCTCCTGTCGTGGGTAACCTATTGGGTAATATCTTTGGCTCTAAGCGTTAATTATGCAAATGTTGAATCTCAAAGTATTAAAATGGATTTCAGACTTCAATGCGATAAAGTTCTGACTGTATCAGGTCCATCTCATGCAGGTAAAACTGTTTTCACGCTGAATTTATTGGATAAAAGAAGGGAGTTGTTTAAGGAACCTATCAATCGAGTGATTTGGTGTTATGGTATTTATCAACCGTCGCTGTTTCAGGAATTGCAAAGTCGCAACTTTATTCGACATGAAGGAATTATTGCAGTGGATAAACTTCAGTCTAATGATGTTGTTGTATTGGATGATCTATTAAAAGGAAGTAAGAACTCAAAAGATGTTACAGATATGTTCACTCGCGCAGCACATCATAAAAGGTGCTTTATCATCTATATCACACAAAATTTGTTTCCCGATGGAAAAGAAGCTCGTAAAGTGCATAGATGTAATAATTACATAGATGTCATAGATGCAAAAATTACTCATGGAGGCATAAGTGTAGAGAATGTTATCTAATAATTCATATAAAAAGAAAATGTTTATATTGTTCACGTTCTTCTCTCGAGTTAATTTTCGGTTGTAGCTTGTTGATCCACACTGCTTCACGTAGTCTGATGTTAGTATTGTCGTGTTCTTGTGTTATTACTTCTGTTGTTATGTGGTTATTGTTGCATAATTTCAAATGTTTATGTACTGATGATGCTTTTTGAGTAACGTGCTCTTTAATTCTGGTATGCAGTAGTCTGATGGTACTCCAATTGGCGAAAATTTGGGAAATAAAATAATAATAACAGCATCGGCTACTTCCGATTCACAATCACTGAAGTTCGAGCTGTTCGCGACATCCAAAGCACAAGACTGAAGTGAGTCCTCAATGTAAAGGCAAACACCACCACCGCGACTACCACTGCGACGATCAAATCTGAATAATTTAAAGCCTGAAATTTGAAATAAAGCATCATCAAAATTTTTATTTGCCCAATTTTCAGTGACAGAGATAATATCTGGTTGGAGGTCAGAGACATAGGTATGGAAAATGTGAAGCTTGTTGACAATGCTACGAGCATTCAAGTTAAGAAACTTAAGTGCAAGGTTAGAGCTCTTCAGTTTTTTGAATAAGTAAGATCAAACCAAGAGGAGTCTCTTTGCCAGCTACCATCATCTCTGCGAACGAAGCGCCAAATAACTCCGGAGTCCCGTAGACTAAAACTCTCACAAGAAGAGCCATTGTCGCTCTTGGAAGCTTGTTTATTCAGTTCGAAGCAGTGCCGACGGAGAACTTGTCCTGAAGGCGAAAGGCTTGATCGAATGCGAACCTGGCTTGAATCACAAAAAAGGGGAGAAGCGGAAGCCAAGCTGATTTGAAAAGCTTCGCGTGGAAAGCAGATTTAAAAATCAGCCTGACCAGCCTATGAGAATTGACTTTCGGCTTGCCAATACGGATAACATCAGTTGGTTCAGGACATGACGAAGACGGATAACTGTTTCTAATAGACTGAATGATTGAAGATATACCGAAAGACAGTTCCTTATCATCAGGAAAATTTGTCAGGATGAGCTCATTTGGCATGTAGATTCCAGAGTCTGGAGGGACGGACGGGATCGAACCGGTCTGTCTCACGGGAAAGACAGGCATCCGGGAAGTTGAGATAGGCGGAGTGGGATTCGATACATGATTCGATAGAGCTGGACCTTGAAAAGCACCAGGTGAGCGATCAACAGGGACATCTATTGAGGAGAGAGGAGGAAAATTACCGGAGTAAAACTGGGAGGAAGAAGCGGGGGGAAGAAGAGCAGGCCAAGGAATGCTGGGAGATTTATCAGCTGTATTCTCGTGGAGGGAAGTAGAGATCATGGCTATCATGGATTCCAGCTTCAATGTCAGAGTCGAAAATGCTTTCTCCAATTCTTGAAATTTCGAAAGCAATGGAGGACTGTCTGAACTGGGAGAAATTTCCTTAACATTGGAACTAACACAATTGTGAGAAACATCCTGAGTCTGGCAAACAGGAGGATTAGTTAAATTGGCAACAGTGAACCAATCCTCGTCAAAGCACTACACATGCTCATCAGACGGGAAACCGTCCAGTAAACTTCTTATAAACTTTCACATAGGAAAATGAAGTAATATGCAAGCTTGCTGGGTTTGCGCTCATTTATGCAGCATCATTTAATTAGTATTAGCACATGAGAAGATCGAATTGTTCAAATATTTGACGATGAACAAATCAACAAAAATGAGATTAGCAATGAATACAGTTCGTAAGTTTTACATGTCAACATTTTATGGCTACTGAACTGAGAGCCTAGCTAGCCTGCCTGACTGTGATACAATTTTTGATGCATCCGGTGATTAACATCATCAGTTAAGGTTCAGAAAATCAAGTTCATATTTCTATCAGTTTGGTTGAACCTACATACAAGGTTTATAACCTACATTGCGGTTATTGCAATGTAACGCATATTTCATTTGAAGAAGCTATACTTCGGGTTGTACGACATAACTTGAAAATCAGTAGGTTGCCTTCTACACCACTCGTTATGACATCTGGTGATAACATTCTTTCATTTGAAATTATTCAAACTGTCAACTTAGTGAGCATGCAGTGTATCTCAACATGCGTGAATGATCACAGAGAGCATCTGTTCAACAACTACGATTATGACTCCCTTGCTCTCATGTTTGATCGATAAGTCTTCAACATTTTTTGAGTGTGAACACGAAATTGGAATATTTTGACCTCTACTTTATTCCGCTTGTCATGAGCATTCATGAAATTTGTTGTAATTGATCTTATCCTGACCATTTCCTTTTGTATTTTAAAAACTTTATCGTTGTTTTTGGTAAATTCAGGCTATACGCAAGCCTGTACAATTCTTACTTTTATACCCTTGACTGTTTTCCGGATTTTACTAATACCTTATTTCACATATGCAGACAAACCTTTCCCCGTTGTATTCTACGGATTCCATTGCTTCGTCCTATCAGCTAGACTATGGGCAAGTATATGAAGTTGTTACATTTATTATACCTTCGATTGTTTTCCAGATATTAGTGATGAATTACAAGCAACACTTATTATCACGATTGTTGTTTTTCGCCGTGATTTTTAAGTGCATTTGTAATTGTTATGACTACAATTTGTTGACACAACTTAGTACAGGCATTTTCAGCGATGTTCCTCTTTTCTATACCTCGTAGTTGTTTTTCTATATGCGTTTCGGACTCTCCGATCATTATCGCATCTAAGATATTCGGCCTTCATTGCATAAATGTCGCAAGTCATTTTTATCCTATATGACCTTTCTATGATGTGCTTCCTACTGTAATAGAGTACGTAAAAATTGAGAACTCGATATTCATCTGCCGTCCTTCTCCCATATCAGCATTTGAATTTGGTGCAGCTATTGATTTTCGGAGTACCGCCTACATCAAGCTATCCACCCGTGACATTTAGGACGTACTCGGCCTTTTTCCAGAGTTTTGTGCACCATTCAGCAGATATGCAGCAGATTTCATATTTTAATGGACAATAACATTTCTTGAAACAAAATATTGTTTTAACTGTCGTTTCACTGGTGGAAGTTAGGGATTCAACCGAAAATTGAATTTTGAAACAAAACCATCGCATTCTTGTAGTTACTGTATAATAAGCGATATTTACCGGTTGTAGCAGTGCTGGAGTGTCGGAGAAGTGTGTGTTCAAACTCAGACTCGATTAGTAGAACACTCTTCCACCGGTTAGAGCACTGTACAAACTCATTTTCCATGTAGCACCAATTGATTTGTTCATAAATGGGCACTATTCTTGTAGTTACTGTACAATAACCGGTATTTACCGGTCGTAGGAGTGCTGGAGTGTCGGAGAAGTGTGTGTTCAAACTTAGACTCGATTAGTAGAACACTCTTCCACCGGTTAGAGCACTGTACAAACTCATTTCCATGTAGCACCAATTGATTTGTTCATAAATGGGCACTATTCTTGTAGTTACTGTACAATAACCGGTATTTACCGGTCGTAGGAGTGCTGGAGTGTCGGAAAAGTGTGTGTTCAAACTTAGACTCGATTAGTAGAACACTCTTCCACCGGTTAGAGCACTGTACAAACTCATTTTCCATGTAGCACCAATTGATTTGTTCATAAATGGGCACTATTCTTGTAGTTACTGTACAATAACCGGTATTTACTGGTCGTAGGAGTGCTGGAGTGTCGGAGAAGTGTGTGTTCAAACTTAGACTCGATTAGTAGAACACTCTTCCACCGGTTAGAGCACTGTACAAACTCATTTTCCATGTAGCACTAATTGATTTGTTCATAAATGGGCACTATTCTTGTAGTCACTGTATAATAACCGGTATTTACCGGTCGTAGCAGTGCTGGAGTGTCAGAAAAGTGTGTGTTCAAACTCAGACTCGATCAGTAGAACACTCTTCCACCGGTTAGAGCACTGTACAAACTCATTTTCCATGTAGCACCAATTGATTTTTTCATAATTGGGCACTATTCTTGTAGTCACTGTATAATAACCGGTATTTACTGGTCGTAGGAGTGCTGGAGTGTCGGAGAAGTGTGTGTTCAAACTTAGACTCGATTAGTAGAACACTCTTCCACCGGTTAGAGCACTGTACAAACTCATTTCCATGTAGCACTAAATTGATTTGTTCATAAATGGGCACTATTCTTGTAGTTACTGTACAATAACCGGTATTTACCGGTCGTAGGGGTGCTGGAGTGTCGGAGAAGTGTGTGTTCAAACTTAGACTCGATTAGTAGAACACTCTTCCACCGGTTAAAGCATTGTACAAACTCATTTTCCATGTAGCACCAATTGATTTGTTCATAAATGGGCAGTATTCTTGTAGTTACTGTACAATAACCGGTATTTACTGGTCGTAGGAGTGCTGGAGTGTCGGAGAAGTGTGTGTTCAAACTCAGACTCGATTAGTAGAACACTCTTCCACCGGTTAGAGCACTGTACAAACTCATTTTCCATGTAGCACCAATTGATTTGTTCATAAATGGGCAGTATTCTTGTAGTCACTGCATAATAACCGGTATTTACTGGTCGTAGGAGTGCTGGAGTGTCGGGTAAGTGTGTGTTCAAACTCAGACTCGATTAGTAGAACACTCTTCCACCGGTTAGAGAACTGTACAAACTCATTTTCCATGTAGCACCAATTGATTTGTTCATAAATGGGCACTATTCTTGTAGTTACTGTACAATAACCGGTATTTACCGGTCGTAGGAGTGTTGGAGTGTCGGAGAAGTGTGTGTTCAAACTTAGACTCGATTAGTAGAACACTCTTCCACCGGTTAGAGCACTGTACAAACTCATTTTCCATGTAGCACCAATTGATTTGTTCATAAATGGGCAGTATTCTTGTAGTTACTGTACAATAACCGGTATTCACCGGTCGTAGGAGTGCTGGAGTGTCGGAGAAGTGTGTGTTCAAACTTAGACTCGATTAGTAGAACACTCTTCCACCGGTTAGAGCACTGTACAAACTCATTTTCCATGTAGCACCAATTGATTTGTTCATAAATGGGCACTATTCTTGTAGTCAATGTATAATAACCGGTATTTACTGGTCGTAGGAGTGCTGGAGTGTCGGAGAAGTGTGTGTTCAAACTCAGACTCGATTAGTAGAACACTCTTCCACCGGTTAGAGCACTGTACAAACTCATTTTCCATGTAGCACCAATTGATTTGTTCATAAATGGGCACTATTCTTGTAGTTACTGTATAATAACCGGTATTTACCGGTCGTAGGAGTGCTGGAGTGTCGGAGAAGTGTGTGTTCAAACTTAGACTCGATTAGTAGAACACTCTTCCACCGGTTAGAGCACTGTACAAACTCATTTTCCATGTAGCACCAATTGATTTGTTCATAAATGGGCAGTATTCTTGTAGTTACTGTACAATAACCGGTATTTACCGGTCGTAGGAGTGCTGGAGTGTCGGAGAAGTGTGTGTTCAAACTTAGACTCGATTAGTAGAACACTCTTCCACCGGTTAGAGCACTGTACAAACTCATTTTCCATGTAGCACCAATTGATTTGTTCATAAATGGGCACTATTCTTGTAGTTACTGTATAATAACCGGTATTTACCGGTCGTAGGAGTGCTGGAGTGTCGGAGAAGTGTGTGTTCAAACTCAGACTCGATTAGTAGAACACTCTTCCACCGGTTAGAACACTGTACAAACTCATTTTCCATGTAGCACCAATTGATTTGTTCATAAATGGGCACTATTCTTGTAGTCACTGTATAATAACCGGTATTTACTGGTCGTAGGAGTGCTGGAGTGTCGGAGAAGTGTGTGTTCAAACTCAGACTCGATTAGTAGAACACTCTTCCACCGGTTAGAGCACTGTACAAACTCATTTTCCATGTAGCACCAATTGATTTGTTCATAAATGGGCACTATTCTTGTAGTTACTGTATAATAACCGGTATTTACCGGTCGTAGGAGTGCTGGAGTGTCGGAAAAGTGTGTGTTCAAACTTAGACTCGATTAGTAGAACACTCTTCCACCGGTTAGAGCACTGTACAAACTCATTTTCCATGTAGCACCAATTGATTTGTTCATAAATGGGCACTATTCTTGTAGTTACTGTACAATAACCGGTATTTACTGGTCGTAGGAGTGCTGGAGTGTCGGAGAAGTGTGTGTTCAAACTTAGACTCGATTAGTAGAACACTCTTCCACCGGTTAGAGCACTGTACAAACTCATTTTCCATGTAGCACTAATTGATTTGTTCATAAATGGGCACTATTCTTGTAGTCACTGTATAATAACCGGTATTTACCGGTCGTAGCAGTGCTGGAGTGTCAGAAAAGTGTGTGTTCAAACTCAGACTCGATCAGTAGAACACTCTTCCACCGGTTAGAGCACTGTACAAACTCATTTTCCATGTAGCACCAATTGATTTTTTCATAATTGGGCACTATTCTTGTAGTCACTGTATAATAACCGGTATTTACTGGTCGTAGGAGTGCTGGAGTGTCGGAGAAGTGTGTGTTCAAACTTAGACTCGATTAGTAGAACACTCTTCCACCGGTTAGAGCACTGTACAAACTCATTTCCATGTAGCACTAAATTGATTTGTTCATAAATGGGCACTATTCTTGTAGTTACTGTACAATAACCGGTATTTACCGGTCGTAGGGGTGCTGGAGTGTCGGAGAAGTGTGTGTTCAAACTTAGACTCGATTAGTAGAACACTCTTCCACCGGTTAAAGCATTGTACAAACTCATTTTCCATGTAGCACCAATTGATTTGTTCATAAATGGGCAGTATTCTTGTAGTTACTGTACAATAACCGGTATTTACTGGTCGTAGGAGTGCTGGAGTGTCGGAGAAGTGTGTGTTCAAACTCAGACTCGATTAGTAGAACACTCTTCCACCGGTTAGAGCACTGTACAAACTCATTTTCCATGTAGCACCAATTGATTTGTTCATAAATGGGCAGTATTCTTGTAGTCACTGCATAATAACCGGTATTTACTGGTCGTAGGAGTGCTGGAGTGTCGGGTAAGTGTGTGTTCAAACTCAGACTCGATTAGTAGAACACTCTTCCACCGGTTAGAGAACTGTACAAACTCATTTTCCATGTAGCACCAATTGATTTGTTCATAAATGGGCACTATTCTTGTAGTTACTGTACAATAACCGGTATTTACCGGTCGTAGGAGTGTTGGAGTGTCGGAGAAGTGTGTGTTCAAACTTAGACTCGATTAGTAGAACACTCTTCCACCGGTTAGAGCACTGTACAAACTCATTTTCCATGTAGCACCAATTGATTTGTTCATAAATGGGCAGTATTCTTGTAGTTACTGTACAATAACCGGTATTCACCGGTCGTAGGAGTGCTGGAGTGTCGGAGAAGTGTGTGTTCAAACTTAGACTCGATTAGTAGAACACTCTTCCACCGGTTAGAGCACTGTACAAACTCATTTTCCATGTAGCACCAATTGATTTGTTCATAAATGGGCACTATTCTTGTAGTCAATGTATAATAACCGGTATTTACTGGTCGTAGGAGTGCTGGAGTGTCGGAGAAGTGTGTGTTCAAACTCAGACTCGATTAGTAGAACACTCTTCCACCGGTTAGAGCACTGTACAAACTCATTTTCCATGTAGCACCAATTGATTTGTTCATAAATGGGCACTATTCTTGTAGTTACTGTATAATAACCGGTATTTACCGGTCGTAGGAGTGCTGGAGTGTCGGAGAAGTGTGTGTTCAAACTTAGACTCGATTAGTAGAACACTCTTCCACCGGTTAGAGCACTGTACAAACTCATTTTCCATGTAGCACCAATTGATTTGTTCATAAATGGGCAGTATTCTTGTAGTTACTGTACAATAACCGGTATTTACCGGTCGTAGGAGTGCTGGAGTGTCGGAGAAGTGTGTGTTCAAACTTAGACTCGATTAGTAGAACACTCTTCCACCGGTTAGAGCACTGTACAAACTCATTTTCCATGTAGCACCAATTGATTTGTTCATAAATGGGCACTATTCTTGTAGTTACTGTATAATAACCGGTATTTACCGGTCGTAGGAGTGCTGGAGTGTCGGAGAAGTGTGTGTTCAAACTCAGACTCGATTAGTAGAACACTCTTCCACCGGTTAGAACACTGTACAAACTCATTTTCCATGTAGCACCAATTGATTTGTTCATAAATGGGCACTATTCTTGTAGTCACTGTATAATAACCGGTATTTACTGGTCGTAGGAGTGCTGGAGTGTCGGAGAAGTGTGTGTTCAAACTCAGACTCGATTAGTAGAACACTCTTCCACCGGTTAGAGCACTGTACAAACTCATTTTCCATGTAGCACCAATTGATTTGTTCATAAATGGGCACTATTCTTGTAGTTACTGTATAATAACCGGTATTTACCGGTCGTAGGAGTGCTGGAGTGTCGGAAAAGTGTGTGTTCAAACTTAGACTCGATTAGTAGAACACTCTTCCACCGGTTAGAGCACTGTACAAACTCATTTTCCATGTAGCACCAATTGATTTGTTCATAAATGGGCACTATTCTTGTAGTTACTGTACAATAACCGGTATTTACCGGTCGTAGGAGTGCTGGAGTGTCGGAGAAGTGTGTGTTCAAACTCAGACTCGATTAGTAGAACACTCTTCCACCGGTTAGAGCACTGTACAAACTCATTTTCCATGTAGCACCAATTGATTTGTTCATAAATGGGCACTATTCTTGTAGTTACTGTACAATAACCGGTATTTACCGGTCGTAGGAGTGCTGGAGTGTCGGAGAAGTGTCTGTTCAAACTCAGACTCGATTAGTAGAACACTCTTCCACCGGTTAGAGCACTGTACAAACTCATTTTCCATGTAGCACCAATTGATTTGTTCATAAATGGGCAGTATTCTTGTAGTTACTGTACAATAACCGGTATTCACCGGTCGTAGGAGTGCTGGAGTGTCGGAGAAGTGTGTGTTCAAACTCAGACTCGATTAGTAGAACACTCTTCCACCGGTTGGAGCACTGTATAAACTCATTTTCCATGTAGCACCAAGAACTTTTCTGGAAAATGTTATCATTTTTTGAAAAAATCGGTTTTTGGCGGTTTTTACCGGTTGTTCGTGTTAGGAAAGTGCTGGAAGTTGGTGTACAAACTCAGTTTTTTGCTCTTGTATCTAAATTTTTCCATCGGAATGCTGTACAAACGTGCTAACCAGGTAGCACCAATACTTGCACCAATTTTTTGAATTTAAATTTGATTTTTGAAGGTGAAGGAGTTCGAATTTTGGAAAAAATTTTGTCTGTACAAACTCTGCGTCATCAGAAGTGCCTTTACACATGGATTCCTATTCTGTACAAACCCTATTCAAAAAGTTGGTGTTGAAGTTTGTGCTAACTTCAACGACATTCAATCTCACCGAATTGAAAAAATCTCCTATCCAGTTATGCCTTGCATTCATTCACATTCGTCAAGGAGAAAGTGACAGTGGACAATTGATGAAGATACAGGAATAAATCTCAGGGTCGAAGAATACGTGCTTTCCAGCTCTGCATGCTTGCTCTCGACAGACGGGTGGCCTGCCTAAATTCGTATCTGCGAGGAACCGAATATGTTTAAACAAAATTATTTTAAATAACCAGATAGAGTTTTATTCTGGTTTGATAATATAGGCTTTTACTCGATAGCTCACTCATGAATGAATTAGCATTTAGGCAATTCTTCGGCAGTGTTGAGATGCAACGATGCAGGTATATTCACCTACATCACTAGAACATTATATTTTTGTAGATGGGTAATCATATCTTTGGGTATTACTTTGTTGAACTGAGGGTTAGAGAGAAAGGCATGACCATAGAGTAAGTACCATTTCTATGAGCAAGACTATTGAGAAGAGGTTCATCAATATTCATCATCAAATTCTACCTCGCCACGGGAATTCAACCTCGGCGGCTAAAGAATTAGAAGAATCCAGGAAACGAACAAGCGTACTTAAGCAGATGACGCAGTGAAAAGTCGTGTAACAAATTACATTACAATTTTGAATAATTTTTGATTAATGAGAGCAAAACAGATCCACGGAGTTTTCACTTATTTAGATGTTTTGCGTTGTATCAAAAAGCATCAATTTTCTGTCAAAAATTGCCACTTTTCTCAATTATACTATTTATCTGCTTTTCTTTTAATGACCATAATAATTGAATTCGAACTGTCACAGCTGATTTAATTGTATTACACGAAAGAAATCTATTTTGACAATTTTCACACGACTTTAGAGCTTGGAATTGATCGAGAAAACATTTGCCGGCACTAAAGAATAAATAATGGTGGCATAATATCTCAGATTTTGACTACTCAAGCACGACAAAAATCATTTCTAGTTGAAGGCATTGATTTCCACAATGTGGAAGGTAACTGTTCCGCATAGATGATTATACAATTCCAGCTCGAGCCAATGCATTTCCTTGATAAGATTGAGTGTCCTAGCCAAGAAGTGCTTCGGTCAGCGGTTATATTGCCTAAATTGGCAATGATTCAGAATTGCGGAAAATTTTAGGTTCGGCTACAAATTATGCGAAGAATTAACACCAGCCATTCATATGAACCGCATCCTTTTGCAGCTCTACAAAGCGTCTGTCGCACCTCTGTGATGAGACCACAATGCGAGATGCCATTTATCTGTGACATGATGTAAAAGGACTGAAAAACAGCGGAAATTTTGTAATAGTAATTCTTGATTTAATTACAGCATTTCAATCATTTAGCAGCGACAATAGGTACAAGCCACGGCTAATCAAATTACCGCTTGCAACATATTCCTGAAAATGTACAAATTCTAGAGAGAAATGTATATTTTCTCAAAATTTTCAGTTGGTATTCAAATAATAACAGAAAATTTTACGTGGACGGGAATGCTTCGTGTGTACAGCAATAGCCGGGTGCCCGAACTCAATACATATATCTTCCGGCGACCACCGTTATCCCATTAAAATTCCGACCTCTGCCCGACCAATTTTTTTTGTTTACAATGATCTAAAAGCACTTCAGTGTCAACCTGCTATCGAAGGAAGTAGCCCTAGTGAGCACAGAATGCGTCTGAAGTCATTTCATGCTTCACGAAGTTTTGCCGCTACCCAGCTTCGTTACGAACTCGTTACGCGGGTGGGCGATCTAACGGGAAAACGTCAATATGCCTGTGCATGTAGGCCTACATGCAAATATTTTTGTGCGTAAAAGGTATGTGATTATAGAAATACGCAGGAAACAAAGGCCTACTGCATGCACAATCAACAAGTTATGTAAGCACTGTCATGTAGCTTACAGTTGCACACGTACGAGTATGTCCTACGTTTTAGAGTGAGTCATTTAGGAAATGTCAAAATACATGTACTTCGAATGTTTTTAGATTAGCTCTCTGAGAATTGTGTGTATGACCTGCGTATGTAATTGATATGCACAAATCGATTTCATAAAATTGAAAATATATTTCGTGTAGGACTCTAGGTCTATTGTGATACAGCTTCATTCATTCACGACATGATTGAAGGGTTGCATGCACATTGCACAATTATGTAATAGGCGACATCAGATATTTAAATTCCAAAGGAGGAAGAATCAAGATACTTTCATCCAGAAGTCCACATGCACAACGGCTTCCTATGAATGACAGTGCCGGTGCGGCACTGTAAATTGATCTTGGATTGCTGTAATTTGCATTGTTCTTTGATTTGAATGTACATGTACATGTACAATTCTGAACATAATACAAGTCAACATAATACTACAGTAGCAAACAATATTATCACTTGTACACATCATGTGAGGTTTTCTATGTCTGACAGAAAATTACCACTGAATCTACGTACGTATGTCTTGACTATCTACTTGCATACATTCTACATTTGCGCATTATGTAGTGTAGGATATGCAACAACGAAAAAAGTCAATGCTTAGATGAATAATGTCATAAACAGCTTGACTTTGTACAACTGTTGTTGTCTGTGCATGATTAATATTAGTTTTATCAAGCACTTGAAATCTAGAATATAATAGAAAAAATTTACCCTTGAGGACAAGTGGTTCATATATGTACCACCAAAATTCAAATTAGTCTGTACGGTTTTTCTATTGAAAAAATCTTGCGCCAAGTGGTCTAGTCTGCTAATATAGGTTATTTTCTAGGAGAAAATACTAATAAGAGTTACACAAGTGTTTACGGTGATTATTGAGAGATTCGTTATATAAGGAAAAACTTACCTCGCGATAGTAGTATAGGGCATGACATCCGGCTCAACGCTCCACTCCGCTTCTCTACGTTCCGCTTCGCTTCTCTACGCACCGGATGTCATACCCATCCGAATTTTTTCGAATATGCGTTTTTCGAATATGCGAAATATTTTTCAATGTTTTACAAATTTTACACACTTGCAATTCTAGCGAAAAATATTACAAATATCAATTTCACGTAGTCTAAGAATTTAAGTAGTTTAAGAATTTCACATAGACCAAAAAGTATCAGAAGATTGTATTAAAAATATTAGAAGATTGTATTCAAAACATATATTAAAAAATGGAAACTTCAAAAAGGGAAGAAACTTCGAGAATATATCCTTCGTTATCACAATTAAAAACAAGTGAAATGGATAAAGAAAAACACAAAGATAGCGTTAGGTATATGAAAGATAAGGAAACGCAACACAAGGAATTGGAATTGTTCGTGATGAGATCTCTTTTTCTTCTTACTCATCGATATAACTGACAATCGCACTTGACAATTGTTCTCGTGATGCGGCTAATTGACTGAGTGATCTGATGTCTATTCATTGCCTTTGTTGAACCGTATATCCGTATGATATGTATATCATGCCATGACATTGTTCGGTTGGACAACTCAATTAAACTTTTACGGAGCAGCGTGACTTCTTTCTCTCTCTCTCTCTCTCGATCCTGTCTGTTACAGGAATATTGTATTCACAATGACATGCATTCTTTAAAACAATTATTTGTCTTCAATGAGAATAATTCCTGCATGCTTTTAATAGAATGACCTTGAACGCTAATAGAATGACCTTGAACGCTAATAGAAATTTACACCAAAACTGTTCTCGGAACCAGAAAAAGTGTCAGAAAATGTGTCAGGAAGGTTGTCGACATGGCTGCCGATAAAAGTGCCGACATGGTTGTCGATAAAAGCGCCAACATAGTTGTCGATAAAAGTGCCGACATGGTTCGACAATCGGTGTATTTTTCTATTCAAAATAATGCCGCATGAATGATTGTTATGGAAACCAAAATGAAGAGAAATGTTCATTCATTCATTCATTTATCCTCTCTCTCTCATATGTATATTGTGTTTAGATTGTATGTGCTCTTTTGTTCTTATAGTGTGAATGTAATTTCACAACCCGCATTATGAGCCATTGTCCGTGATTTGCCTCACCCCTATCAGCTGCCACGATTTTAGCAGCTGCTACACGGCAATTCTTTTGAGAAATATTTTTTATTATAAAACGTCTAGCATAACCGAGTTCTTAAAATTATACAACAAACAAACAACTACGAATTTTGATCTAAAGAAAATTGCTAAACAATTAGGAATAAAAGATTTTCATATCCTAATGAGAGACGAGTTGCAATTGATCAAAAATGTACCTGAAGTGAACTTCATAACAAATCTCCATACATCAGAGCAAAAAGGCAAAAAGGAGTACATTGGTCTGCGGGGAGAAAGAATACTGATAATGTAGAAAACTCTTGGTTCGATTCATACGGACTTCCCCCTACAAATGAAGTCAAAGAAATACTGAAAAATGGAATTCATAATACATTTCAAATTCAAAAACCAGGAACAACTTGCTGTGGACAATTATGTATTTACATTTTATACAAATTACAGGAAGGAGTACCATTTCTTGATATTATGTTAGAATTGAATAAAAATTGAAGCTCAGTCTTCTGTAATTCATTTTCATAGAATCCACCCTTTATCTCTTCATTTTCTAAATCTTTAATTTCATAAGTAATTGGATAGGTTTGATATATTTTACAAACTTCAAATATCTTTTTAGTCCAATAACCAACAAAACTTTTTTCAAATTTATTTTTATATTTAAATATTCTAACTCTATCTCCAATCATAAACTTCGATTTACGCTTTTGTGAATTAACATTACTTTCATTCTAATAATTATTTTCAAATATCTTCTTTCTTATTAAATCTGGATTTTCAGAGGTATTATTTGGAGTTTCTTCAATACTTGAATGAATCTTACTGTTACAATCCTCAATAATTGCTGGTAGTATCTTCAACCATTTCTGATTTCCTTGTCCAGTAAATTTCTTAAATAATTTACTTTTTAATGATCTATTAAACCTTTCTATTACTACGGCTTTTCCAGCATTTTCAGTGGAATAAACGGTTTCAAATAGTGGCTTAACATTTCTATTATGAAACTCAGAGCCTTTGTCAACAAACAATTTTTTTGGCTTTCTATTACTTTCTTTGAATATTTCTTCAAACGCATATTTAACTGATAAACCACTTTCATTTTTTAATGCCTTCACCCAAGCGCATCGAGTGTATAAATCTGTAACGATTAATGCGTATTTATAATCTTTTTTATTCGGCATAAGAATAAGATCAGTACTCCAAATATCATCTTTATTAATTAGCAATTTTTAATTTATTTAAATTTTCGGAATTTATGCAATATGTAGAATTTGTAGAACTTGTAGAACTTGTTGAATTTATGCAATTTGTAGAACTTGTAGAACTTATGCAATTTGTAGAATACATTTTAAAGATAAAAAAATATTTATAACATTATAACAATATATTTATAACATTGTAACAATATATTTATCACAAAATATACATGTATTTATCTAATCATACTAAGGCTTAGATATATTCCAGAACCATCTTTAGTTTCTTTTATTTCTATTAAAGCATCAACATTATGTACAATATTTTTGAGAACTCTTTTCCCTTCATCAACTAATTTTAATTTACTGGTAAAATCAGCTACCACTCTTTCACCCCGAGCAACTTTCTCTAATTCTCTATTATGACGTTTTTGTTCTTCTAATGCTGCCTTCTGTGATTTATTTTTATTTACTGCCTGGACAATACCAGCTGCTACGCCACCTATTATTAGAGGAATTAATGGAAGAATTCCACCATTCTTCTCTTCTTGTAATTTAATATTCTCTATCATTGGTTTACTTATGCAATATTTCTTTTTGTTAGTCGTAATATTTTTAGGTGTATTTTTATCAACAATGTTATGCAGTTTTAATTCAACAGTTTTATTATTACTTTTCGCTTGCGACATTTTTATTAAAAAAATAAGTTACCAAGAAAATTTAATTAACTTATCGACGAAGACTTGGGCTTTAGCCGATAATTTTTTTTCAGGTTACTAACCTATAGAACTTTGTTCAGAGGCTTTAACCGATCCTAACCATCTTTCCATTAAGAATTTCAATAGAATATTTTACATCTTCTAGCAGTAAACCATAAGCCATTAATGAAGTTGTGGAATCTTTCTTTTTAATATTAATTGTTACATCACAACCATTTTTAACAATATCTTCAGATTATGCACTTAAATCGAAACAGAAAACAGGATATAAATGTCTCCAATCTCCAGGAGTTAATTGTGGTTCAACCCCAAATTCTATACAGAGATTTCTATAGGCATCATATCCTTCCATAAATTGATTATTGGTATCATCGAATCTTAATGGATCAATTGGATAACGGGTTTGATTTAAAGCAACTTGCAAACTTCGAATTGTGTTAATGTGGAAGAGATTGTTGTTCTTATCAAAACTTGGAGAATTATTTCTTTGAAAAGTTAGTAATAAATATCTTGGAGTATTCACAGTTCTAGTAAAATGCCAGTTAAATCTTTGTTCAGAAAAAGTTACTGAACTAGCAGTACGCTTTAGAAAATTTACTGGAATTGATTTGTTAGCATTTAATCTTTTTGCAATAGGTGATTCAACCTCTAAACTATGAGTAATATGTTTTATCCACCATTCAAGTCTATCAATTTTTAAATATGCTTTTTTCCAGTCTTACCATAAAAGATTAATTCATTATTTGCAGTGCGATGAATTATTAATTTAAATTTTAATTGATTTGATATCTTGTCTTAATCCAAATATCCGAATAATGGAGACAATGACCAAGTCTTGTCAAAAACTTACTGTCTGTTTACTTTTCTTGTTAAAAACACGTCTTTCTTTATATGCAGTATTATTTGTTTTATTTAAATGATTTGAAATCTGTTCTACATCTTTCGCAATTCCTGCTGCGTCTTTTCCACCGTGAGTTAAATCATCAACAATTATACCATCATTATTATCTGGAAACCAACCTTCGATTTTATGCTTTTTATTACTCGTATTTTCACCAATTGCTACAAATCTAAGCATTGTATCAATTACACCTGGAGAATCACTTATTGTTTCTATATTTTGAGTTGCAACATCTAAACGCATTTGTGTAAATAATCTTGGAAAGCAATTATTCTCTAATGCAATATTATCGCTATCTGATAATGGTGTTGTAAAATTGGCATCACTATATAAAGAATATTCACAGTGTAAAAATGAATCAGGTAGATATATATAACTCTGCTGATTATCAACTTCAAAAATTAAATCACCTCCAGTATTTACTCTACTGGAGGATCCGGGATTCATAGCAATTCTTATATAGTCATTCTTTTTTTGATTGCAACTGACGAACGGAGGATCATCTAATCTAAATTTATTTTCGATAAGCGAAGACATTTTTATAAAAATAATTTGACTTTTTGTTTTTTCTAAAAGTAATTTTCTTAGGATTCCTTTTTAGAATATATTTTAGAATTTTGCTAAACCATTGCCTCTTATTTCTTCAATTGATTTCTTAACTTGTTTATTTTCATCATGTTTACTATCAAACCCTGCTGCTATGTTAGCAATTTTGTTTTTTGTTTCCTTTGAGAGTTTTTAAATTTTTTTAGTTCTTCAGAATCATTAAGTTTACGAATAGTTTCTAGTTGTTTTAATTCTTTTTGAGACTTAACAGCATTTGATGTTGCACTAGCTGTACTACCTATAGCAGCTGCTCCTTTTGCAGCAGATGTAATCAAATCTTTATTATTTTTAATAACATTAACGATACTTCCTATACCAGAAAAGATGCCAGCCCCTTCTTTTTGAATAGTTTCTACATTGTTATAATGGTAAACAGATTTCATAGATGGTTCATGGGCAATTTTTTGATTTGAAGCAAAATGTTTAAGATTGTGTTTATAAATTATAGGCATTTTTTAGGATTAAATTTGACTTTTGGGGGAAATTATTTACGTTTATGATTGGTTAGTAACCTGAGGACCTTTGGTCCGATCGGCAAAAGCCTCTGAACAAGGTTCTATTGGTTAAAACTCAAGACTTCGTCGATTAAGATTTACGTTTGTGAATGGACAACAACCGCGTGATAATTTTATTAATTTTCTGTTGCACTTTATCTATTGTGTCAAGCAGCGTGTGATGTATTTTAATTACTTTTCTATTAACTTGCATTTTCTCCTGATTCATCTTGACGCCGTTTTAAGTGCATTCAATTGAACTTAAAGAACATCTAACTAATTTTTAACAGCATCCAATCGTTCTTTATTTTGTTTAGATTTTTGTTGCAAATTTTTCTCTAATTCATTTTCTAAATTGATTTTAAGAGTTTATCTTATCAACTTTTTGATAAAGTGAGTTTACTTCATTTATTATTCTATTCATCTTTTTCATTTCTTGAGTAATTTTAGAACTTAATTCATCAACACTTTTTTGGAATGTAGCTTGTAACTTATTTAAATTTTTAAGAACCATTTTAGGAAGTTTTTCTAATCCATTTTCTAATTGTTCTTTCAATAGTTGTATCTGATGTTTATTTTTTATGACTGCAGATTTTAACTTTATAGAAAGTAATATTAAAACTTTTTATTGTTCTGAAACTTTTTTGAAAAGTTTTGCTATATTTACTTGTAGCTCTTTATCCTTTTTATCAAGTTTTAATAGTTTTTCGTTTTATGGTTTGTCATTAAGTTTAAGCAACTTTAATTCATTCATCAGTGGAACCAAAACATCATTTATATATTTTTCTTTTAAGTCATTAATTTGTGTATCAACATATTGTTTATCCGTTAACTCTGTATTGTGTTGTGGAAGAATAAAAGATGTAATGCGCCAGATAAAACGTCTCCAGTTTTTATAATATAATTTTCTATTTCTTTTTCTGATTCACGATTATTCGGGATATATGCACTTCCACCAACATTTGGCAACATCATTTTTTCTAAACAATAAAAAAATAATTTTTTTCTAAACAATAAAAAAATATTTTTTTTCTAATAAAAATATTAAAAATGGAAATGAGTCAAATGTGCCAAATTATGAAACCTAAGTCAGAGTTCTATGATAGTAAATATCAGTGTACGGATTGTTTAAAAGCAAAAATAATGGGTTTAGGTTGTCAAAAAATTATATTGAAGAAGAAATTTCCAAGACATGTAACACTTTGTCCTATATTCCCCGAAATTTAAATATAAGAAATGAATTACCGTTTTATCATGATGTGAAATACAATAATATATTTCTTTATCACGGTCAGCATAAATTTCTTTAGTTACATTATTTCCATGACTAGAAGAATAATTAGGAAGATAATTGCTTATATTATTTAATAATATATACTCATTTATCATTTTATTTTCTTTATCATATAAAGTTTTATTAAAAGCTAATTTGAATTTATTTTCACTAACTACAGATTGGTAATCTATATTAGAAACTATATTTTTAAGAATAGGATGCCATTCCCTGATAGGAATATCTAATTCTAAATTATATTTATTATTTGATAATAATATAATGGAGAAAAATATTGGTCTTTGATCTCTATTGGAAAATTAAATAACACACCCATAATCTGAATCATTTTTAGTCTTTATTAAAGATGATAAAATTTTAAATTGATTAGATGTAAATCCTAATTTAAATTTTGTAGACCCAAAGCATAGTTGCCTAATAGTATCTTCAACTATTCCATTATTATTATTTTCAATTGTTAAAAAATGAAATTTAGATAAATTTTGATTATATGTAGTATTAATATCATGTTGAGATATAAATTTTTCTTCACTTAAGTTTTTATAGTTACTAGTACAGTAGTGTTCGGATTTAGTAACATCGGATTTAGTAACAATTCGGATTTACTAACATATTTTCGTAGCACGGCGAAGTTTCTTATTTATTATAGAGAAACTTGTTCGGATTTAGTAACGTCGAATTTAGTAACAATTCGGGTTTAGTAACAATTCTTATTTGCACCATTGATGAAATCGTTCGAGTATTGTAACATGTTGACCACCTGCGAACGAGAAGTATTTGTGCACACGTGCCCTTCCCTTCGGCGATTCAGATTTAATTGAGATAAAACCATTGATAACCTTAACAGATGTTATCTGAGGAAGCTGGTGTGCAGACTAAGTCAAGAGCCTCTGGTCAAGAGCGTGTTACGATCATTAGTGGCATTGATAACTCACATCCCATCCCTCTCGATTCAAGCGCAAGTTAAGCATTGATGTAGGAGTTAGCAGGATAGTGGACTTCCCTAACTTTCTCGCTGCCGCGGCGAACCTGATGACCGTTTGTGCGAGACGAGGGATTGTGCCCCGCGCCCAGCGCGCATGTCATCACATTTTGACAATTGATAAGATGCTAATTCGAGTTTGACTGATAATGATCTAAGAAAGAGCCTCTCTGAACACACCTGGGATGTCAGTTTATAAAGTGTGAATGATAATTGTTTGCACGATGGATCAGATAAGTGTCAGAAACTCCAAAATCTTGCTGTGTACTTGACGAAACTTTCATCAATGAATTTACGATCTATCACCGGCTTTTAATGAAACCCGAAGGAAACACATCATCACAACCTTAGTCTGTCTAATATTGTGTGCACGCATCATGTCTCCACCTACGAACAAGCGAACTCGACTATCACTTTCGGACAAATATTCTGTTATTCTCGATTTGAATCAAGGTGTTCCTTCCTCAAGTAAGCATTAAAATATAAGTGTGTCGGAAGTTAAGGATCGCTTTTAATTCCTCTTTACTACATGCACTATGCATTATTTTCTGTAGTAACTGCGTATATATCCTATAGTGTTTATGCTTCTAGTAACACTAATTGGTCATATTCTTGCTATTGATTGAATCTTGGTACCATTATTTCATTGAAATATCATTAGTGACATGATTTTTGAAACTTCGGGTTTAGTAACAATTTGGATTTAGTAACATATTTTACCTGTACGATGGCATGTTACTAAATCCGAATACTACTGTATTTTTATTATTTGTTTGTTTTAGTGTATCAGAATCATTATTATCATCATCATCATTAGAATTATTATTATCAGATTCTTTAAAATTATTATTAGTATTATTAGTATTATTATTATCAATTGTATATGGTGTTGACCACATATAAATTTTTTCTTGTTGTGCTAAGCCATTTATATATGATTTTAATAAATTAATATTTAAGTTTGAATATAATCCTATATAAGTATCATTATCATATCGTTGAGGCATTTCAGATGTTTCTTTTTTATAAACAGTATCTCTATAATATACTTGGCATAATAATTCTTCATTATGTTTTTTACTTTCAATATGAAAATTTTATTGGTTTAATTCGTCTACAAATAATCTAATTTTTTCTTTCGAAAAAGATTTTAATTTCTTTACTAATTCAGTAACATTAATAAAATTAATTATTTTAGTTTCTATCCAATCTGTATTACTGATAGGTAAAACTGCTCTAATAAATCCGTAAACACTATTATGTCCAATTATAACCAAATTTTCTTTATTCAGTTCTACATATGCAACATCACTACATTTGCTGACAATATCCATAAATTTTATAAATGGATCACCTGGAAATATGCAATAGTTGGTATCAATATTAGGTAAACCTTTTGTCTGTTATTTAAATATTTCAGCTTGTAATTCAAACAAAAGATTGACATCTATACATGGATTATTATTATTATCAAAACATTTATTTTCAAATCCCGATGATCTCGTCGAATAAGAAGAACAGGATTATACGGGCGAATATAATTTTTCTAAATTTGCTTTCTACATTTTTTTCTTTTTTAAGAAAAATTATGACAAAATGAATTTGCAGTCAGGACTTATAATCTTACACTCTTTTGAGTGTATTTCACCTCCACATGACCTCCGGGACATTACGTAATTTGTGTTCCTATACTCAAAAGAGGTATTTCCGAGACTCTCCTCAGTAATGGGCAAAAGACCGTTCCAGGACACCATAAAATTCAAAAAAATAGTATCTTTAAAAACGACATAAATTCATGAATTTGAACCCCTTTTCAGGTTATTAAGACCTAAATACATGAATTTAGTCCATTCAAAAAGTACCATTTTTTCAAAAAATTGCATTTTTAAAAACGACTAAATTCATGAATTTTGGTCAATTTCTCAGGTTATGAAGACCTAAATTCATGAATTTATGACGTTTTTAAAAATACCCAATTTTCAAATTTTTCAAAATCTCAAATTTGTGATTATGACATTTGGCTCCCAAAATCATGACCGTTCCAGTACACCGAAAAAATCATAAAAGTTAAGAATCTCAAATTTGTGATTATGACATTTTTCATTGCTTAAATCATGACCGTTCCAGGACACCGAAAATCATAAAAGTTGAGAATTTCAAATTCATGAATTTTATCCATCTTTCAGGTTTTTAAAATATATCATGTGACTAAAAATATTTCTTTAAAAATGGAAGAAACAAAAGTGGAAGAACCCGCAAGAATATATCCTTCGTTATCATATGAACGTAGTTCTACTTTAATGGACATTGAAAAAATGAATAAAGAAAAACATAAAGATAGAGTACGTTATATGAAAGATAAGGAATCTCAATTATTATTAAGATTAGAGCATTATAAAAAATTAAGAAAGAGATGGACTAAAGTTAAGAATGTAACACAAGGAATTGGCATATTCTTAACAATAAGTTTAGGCGCTCTCACTATTGTTATATCTTCTGGTGTTTTAGTAATTCCAGTAGTTGCTACAGCTTTAACAGGTACGGGTGTTTTTGCAACTTCACTTGTTACAATGTTAGATAAATCTTTAATAACTAAGAAACGAAAATCATTAAAAACTAAGCATTTACATATTAAAGAAGTCTATGACAAATTGCATTACTACTTTCAAAGAGTATGTGATGATAATGTTATTACGTTAGATGAGATTGAAAAATTTGATCAAATAGCTAATGAAGTAAATCAAATATCATTTCAATTACAGTCAGAAAAAGTTGATGATAAGAATAAACAGGATGGCAAAATTTCGAGTGATGGTAAAACTTTTAGTGATGGTAAAATTTCTAATGAAGAAAGTGATAAAATTTTTTTAGAAGAGCTAAAAACGTTAAGCGAAAATTTAAGCAAAACTTTATTAAACAAAACTTAAAACGAGAAACCTTTAAACGAAAAGATGTCAGACAACAAAGCAATAAAAAAATAATTTGTTCAGTAAAATGTTTTTGTTGTATTCCAATGTTACCACAAACTTCAAATATTATATTTTAAAAATGGATAAAATTAGAGCTGATAATCAAAAAAGAATTAAACAATTAGAAGAGTTAATAAAACAAAGAAATATTATGAAAGAAAATCATCTTCAACATAGAATGATAAAAGCTGGTATTCAATCTGATATGTTTGAAAAAATGCAGCAAACCGAGCAAGTAAAAACTGATTTTGAAAAAACTATGAAACCATTTAAAACTCGTGAAAAAGAACTTACAAATAATGATAAACAAATTGATATAACAGATCCAGAGCACAAAACTATATTAGATGACTATGGATTACTAGAATCAAACATTAATAAGAAATTACCAAAATCTATGCAATTTGAACATTCTATCTCATTTATAGATGGAAAAACAATACCTAGATTTTATCTCGGACAAAAAGAAATATTTCCACAACCTTTTCGAGGTTTAATTTTTTCACCAGATAAATCTCCTTTTAATTTAGATAGAAATTTTGTTGATCTTTTAAGAGGAGCAGATTTAAATAATTATGCTGTAGAAGATCTCATAAAATATAAAGCTATGTTAGATAGAGTTGGTGCAGTAAAATCTCTTAGACGTTATAAACAATTAGAAAATTTATTATCAACGGGAGTTAAAGTAGGAAAAGGTTTATCTGAAAAACAGAAAACAGAAAACAACTGTATTCTTACCAGATGATCCACAAGAATTACTAAATAGATTAAATATTTTAATATCGGCAATAAAAGAAGGACATAATTCTAGTTTCAATGAAATTCATGCTATATTGAAAAGACTGTTAGAAAAGAAGATTCTAAATGAAGAGGATTATAAAAGTATAACGAACCGAATGTTCTAGGGCTTCGCCCGTAGCTGAAATATGTTGTTTCTAATTTTTATTTATGATTTTTCTCTATGATTTTTCTCTACGATTTTTATCTACGATTTTTATCTATAATATTTATTCAAAATTTTAACTAAAAAATGTGTTCAGCAGATTTAGACAAAATTAATAATCATTTAGAAAATTTGACAGAGATTTTGGGTTCATCAAAATTTAGTACGACGTTAAAAATTATAACAACTACTTCATCACACACTTGTAATTTAGAACCCATTCTACATTTGGAACAAAATAAAAATTATCAAATTGCATTGACTAGTTTCTCCACATTTAACACTATTCAAAATGTTAAAAAAGATGTGAATGATCAATTTAGATATTCTGCTGATAAAGGTAAAACATGGAAAATATTAACTTTTCTTCCTGGTTCTTACGAAGTTGAATCAATATCAAATGAAATTAAGAGACATTTAGGTATACCATTTAAAGATTAGAAACAACTACATTTTGCAGTTGAACCGGCAGTCAATGAATTTTCTCTTACTTTAGACGAAAATCATCAAGTTGATTTTAATCATGATAGATCATTGTCAAAGCTATTAGGATTTAATAAACAAACCTATAGTCAAGGTTATCATTTAGGTGAGAAGATTCCAAAAATAACTGAAATAAATTCAATTGTTGTACATTGTGACATTATTGAAGGAGGATATATAAATGGTAAATTGTCAAATTTAATATTCAGTTTTCCAGCTTTTACTGTACCCATTGGTTATAGATTAAATGTAATTCCACAAGCATTAATATATTTCCCTAATACAAGAAAAACTATTAACAACATTAACATTAGAATCACTGATGAGAAAGGACAAGAAATAAATTTTGGAGGTGAAGAGATTATGATAGATCTTTTGGTTCGGGAGGCATAAACTCCCACGCGAAGCTAGAGAAGTTTAATTTTCTTCTTCTTCTTTAAAAATAAAAATAAAATAAAAATAAATTTTTTTATTAAAAAATGGAGTGAACTACCCCCATTAAATAAAAAAAACTCAAATTTAATCATCATCCAAATTTATTTAATAAAGTTTTGTCAGTTATTTGCGGAAGATCAGGTTGTGGAAAAACGTATCTATTATTTAAAATTTTAACGACTCCAGAATTTTTTGGATTACAACAATCTTATAATTTATACAACAACAGCAGAACAACCCGTCTATCAATTTTTAAAATATGGATTTGAAAATAATCTTAAAAAAACAGCAATTGCTTCATTATTCAAAGAATATGAAAAATCTGAAGATGAAGAAGAAATAAGTTCGTGGTGTGAAGAAGCAGCAAAAAATAATCAGTTAGTTGAATCCAATAAAAATAAGCATATAAAGATACAATTAATAGATGATAGTGGTAATATGCAAGATCCTAGTAAACTAGATAAAACAATGAAACATTGTGTAATTTCTGATGATTGTGTTAATGACAGAAATCAGTCAGTTCAGAGAAATTATTTCACAAGAGGTAGACATAATAACTGTAGTGTATTTTATTTAACACAAAGTATGTATTCATTAGATGGAAGTGTTATTAGAAAGAATGCAAATATATTTATACTATTTGAAATAAATGCAAGAAACTTAAGTGATTTGTTAAGAGATTTATGCGTAAGAAATAAAGATGAATTTAAACAATCGTGTAATAATGCTTGGTCAAAAGATTATGGCTTCATTACAATTAATATTGATAAAAAAATTCATGATAGAGTTATCGAACATTTGTTTGCCGAGTCATAAAAATATACAAATATAGTGTTATAATATTTTTATTTTTATTTTATGTATATATCAAATTTGACTATCTTAGAAATTAGAAAATTAAAAAGGTTCAGTAGTTATTCCATCAGGTAAAATTTTTCTTTTATCATCAAATGGATCTAATGCTAATTTATGTTCTTCTTTTAAATACATTTTATGTTTTTTTGAATTAAGTCTATAATTACATGCTGTTTTTATTTCATTATTAAATAATACATTTTTATAATCTTGAAATGTTATTTGATTAGCCACTGATGCCTTTGAAATTCCTTTTAATGTTTTATGTGTTTTAATATTATTAGTTATGTTATAACAATAACATTTAGATTTTAAAAATATAGCTTCTGTTATGAAATCTTCATTTCCTTCTAATTCATCTTTTACTTTACATAAAACAGAAGGATGAATGATATCTTTTATTTTATCAATTTCTTCATCAAGTGTAGAATTATACGGTATTGTTAATTCTAAGAAAACGGAGCAGGTGCTAAATAATCATATATAAATCTATACATAAATAGTTTAGCTAATTCTAATATAGTGAATCCTATAAAATTAAACTTATCATGTTTTACGCTGATTCGACGTAAATGTACAGCACATAGTTCATCACTAAATCTAGTAGTTCTTTTATATGTAGGTTTCCTTGTTAAATTTTGAAACCTATCTTTATCATAAACTATTTCAATATTTTGTCTATTACGCACATTTTCTAAAGTCTTACGATAAAATGCATTATTCATTAATTTGAAGAACACGTTTCCAAAATCATCTTTATTTCTTTTAGCTATTTTACGTTTTTCAATATTGAACTCTATATAATTTTTTAACCACCTAGGTTTTTGATAAAATAGTTTCCGGTGAATTTTTGTGAGAATCATTCCATGTTCTAAATACCAATCTAGCATTCTTCCTCAACAACATACTTTCCTTTATTGCTTTGTGTTAACATAAGTTTTTTTGTTGGTCTGTATTTCTTAGGAATTAAAGATTTTTGATAATCTGAAAAATCTTCTATATTGGGAATTTTGTTTTCGGGACAGAAAGGAAAATATTTTGTTTTATCTTTTATTTCATCAGGATATACTAAATCAACTTCATATACATAACCATGATTATAATTTCCATCATATGTTTTTTGATAATCTAGAATATTACACCATGACATTTCACCTGTTGGTAATTCTTGTATCATGCAAGAAGAATATAAGCTATAAAAATCATAATATAACAAATAGTTTTCTCTCATGAATTCATCAATTGCATTTTCATGTTCTACTCCTTCTCGTTTCGTTCGAAAAATTTCTAATATTTTTTCTTTTTCTTCTGGAGATAAAGGTTTCATTATTCCATAATCATCAGATTTACTTTTTTATTGTAACACTGTACATAACGATTACCTAAAACTGATGAAACTCCACCTCTAATTCCAGATTCAAAAAATAATAATTTATCATATGTATTTTCTTTATAATGTTTAAGTTTAACGGACTTTGTCCTAGAGCCATCGGCTTGAACACCAGTATGTTTTAATCCTGCTAACCATGTTAAACCTGGTGTAGAATAACAATAACATGGATCTATTCCGTAATATTCTAAACACATATCACGAAAGTTTTCAAAAAGATCAGCAAGGATTAATACATCTATCTGAAGATATTTCATTGTATAATCATACATTGTTCTACAATTTAACTCTCTCCAATTTTTTTCAGCTTCTGCATAGTCTTCTTCAGATAATTGTGATTGTTTTAATGTTGATGTAAATTTATTTAATGGAGGAAGTTGTTTTTCTTCCCTAATTTTATTCATAGAATTAAAATCTTCAGTTAAACCAGTCTTCGACTGTGAACCACAGGTTAAATATTCATACGGAAATATGCTTTTTAAAGGTTTTAAATTACATTTATTTAATATTTTACATTGCATGTTCAGGTTTCAAAGTTTTTCCCATAACATCTAATGAATAAGGAGTAAAAAATCTAAATGCATCTAAAATTCTAATACAACCTAATTGCATTGAAAAATATTCTTCTTCTGTTTTACATAGTACATTTATTTGTTGTTGTTGTAATTTTTCAGATGAAAATAAATCTTTCATAACTAGATGGAAATCATATTTAGAACCATTGTAGAAATATAAAGGAACAAAGTTATATTTAAATTTATTAGCATTAAGATTAAAAGGATTATGTGCTGCACCTCTATATAATCCATTTAGATGATCATGATCTTTTACCTTATCAAGATATCTACCTCTGCCATTTTTATAATTTTTTGTTAATTCTTTTCCACAGTAATAACAATTTGTTTCATTAACAAAATTAATTTTTTCTTCATCCGTTAATGGCATCATTGGTATATTTGTTTCAAGCAATTGTGAAAAATAATTTTGTAATTCTTCTACTTTCTTTGTAAACATTTCTGAACTATCTTCACCATAGTATTGATAATATTCTGATTTAAATAATTCAGGATAATTTGAATGAATGTACATTCCCCAACATAATGGTTTTTGTTCAAATAAATATTTTTCTTTACTTTGTTCAGCTGCACTTTTTTCAGAATTATCATTTTCAGAATCGGGCGAAGCCCTGGAACTTTCCGTTCGATTTTGTGTCATATTAACATTATATGCTTCAAAATCACAATAAATAGTAAAGGGTACTTTATTTTTGAAATACCATTTATTGTATTCTAAATAATCATCTTTAGGAAAAGTATTTTCAACTGCTTCATTTTGTTGACAATTCTCCAAATGTCTATTCATTTCTTCTTTAGTTCTAAAGCTCGTCATACATTAAAGACAAGGAAAATTTGTATCATCTGAAGTTTTTGTAAATATAGAAACATCTTTACACAATATAAAATGACCCTGATAATCTAATATATTCGCTTGTGCTGGTTGTTTTGTTTGTTTTATTTTTTCAAATTTATCTTTATATATTTCATGTGTTTCATCAATTTCTTTTGTAAGATTAAATGTATTTCGATGAAAATTTTGATTTAATATTTGTAGCTGATAAATATATTCTTTATCATATTGTTCTTTATATTGTTGTTGACATTTTTTTAAACGTTCATTTATTTTTTGATTGGTTTCATTTTCTTCATTATTTAAGTCTTTATTGTCTTTATTTAATTCTTGAATCGTTTCTATCTTATTTTGATATTTATGGTGATATTCTTGTACTAACATTTTTACTTGATGATAATATTCTGTTTTACAATTTTGTAAAATTTCATGTAAATTTTGTAATTTTTGTTGATATTCCAAAGATAAAGGTGAATAATGGGAATCATAATCATAATTATAATTACGTCTTTTATAATTATTATGATTAATCATTATTGGTGATAATGTTTTAACAATTTCAAATTTTTTAGTGCATATTATATTTCCTTGGTAAAAAATATTATGATGCATGTAATTTCCTCTATCATATACTATTTCTGATTGACATAAATTTTTATTATTCAAATAAAATTTTTTTGAATCTGAGTAAAATGGAGTAATATTACCAATAGAAACATAATTCACATTTAATTCAAAAACATTTACTTCTACTAAATTTTTATTCTTTTTATGAAACTTTGTTAGCTTATTATAATCATATGGAAATTCATGTAAGCCATCAGAGAGATCAAATTCCTTTATGTATTCTTCTTTATTATAATGACTTAGTCTTTCTTTGTGATATTCTGCAGGATGTAAATGTGTTATAATACTCCACAGAAAACAATAATCATCTTCATTTTTTATGTTGATTATTTGTGGTGAACTGAAAGGCAAAGAAACATAACTACCACCAGTGTTATTTTTATATTTATCAATTACTATTTTCTTTGATAGTATTTTAACAAATCTCCAACCAGATTCACGTAACTGGGCTTCAATTATACAATTTTCTAATTTAAGTATCATTTGTTCAAATATGGGTTGTATGTCATTTACATTATGAATTTGTGAATTTGTAAAATGTCCTTGTATTATTTCTTCAGGAATTCCATCAGGTCCATTTTTTGTATAAAGTACTTCTACATTCATATAACATTTGAAAGATTTCTTAAATATTTTGAAAAAGTTTTTTAATACATTATAAAAAGTTTCATCGGTTTCATTATGTTCAACCGATTCATTAAATAAATATTTTATATCTGTTACCGCTTCATCGGTTTTTTTAGTTTCATCAAATTCATCTATTTCATTAAATTCATCAGTATCGCTAAATAAATATCTTCCATCTGGTGCGGGCGAAGCCCTAGAACTTTCGGTTCGTCCATGTTCATCTTCACTATTAAAAACTTTTTTATATTCCGAATGTGAATAATCATCAAACGTTTTTTTAACTTTTATATCAGTAGGTAATGTTTCTAGATAGTTTTTATAACTATTTAATTTTAATATATTTCCTTCATCAACTCGTTCTACATTTTGTAAATGCAATTTACTATTTAAATGAGATTGATAACTTCTTTTTGTTTGCAACTTTTTTTTACATAAGTTACAATAAAACTTGGTATTTTCCATTTTTTTATTTTTTAAAGAAAAAAATTGTGTTTTAATTTTAGATACAAACATTCTAATATCAAGGTCTAGAGAGTTAATATATATTATTATGCATTTCACGTTCTTTAGTTATTTTATTTTCTTTATCACATTGAGTTTTATCACATTAAGTTTTATCATATTAAGTTTTATCATATAACGTTTTATCAAAAGATGATTTAAATTTATTTTCACTAACTATTGATTTTTCATCATCAATTGATTCTTCATCATCATCATAAAATACACTTTTTGGGATTGGATGCCATTCTCTTATTGGAATATCTAACTCTAAATTACATCTTTTATCTGATAATAATATAATAGAGAAAAATATTGGTCTTTGTTCTCTTTTGGAAAACTTAATAACACCACCATCATCTGAATCACTTTTAGTTTTTATTAAAGATGATAGAATTTTAAATTGATTAGATGTAAATTCTAATTTAAATTTCTTAGACCCGACACATAGTTGTCGAACAGTATCTTCAACTATTCCATCATTATCATTTTCAATTGTAAGAAAATGAAATTTAGATAAATTTTGATTATATGTAGTATTAATATCATGTACATCAGTATGAGATATAAATTTTTCTTCACTTAAAGTTTTATAATTACTAATATTTTTATAATCTTTTTTACCATTTACACCATTTTCAGATGTTTCAGAATCATCATCTATATTATCATCATCTATATTATTATCATCATTATTATCATAAGATTCTTTAAGATCGGGCAAAGCCCTAGAACCTTCGGTTCGTTTATTATGATTATGATTATGGACATTGTTAATAGTATAAAGTGTTGTCCACATATAAATTTTTTCTTGTTGAGCTAAGCCATTTATGTAAGATTTTAATAAATTAATATTTAAATTGGAATACAATCCTATATATGTATCATCATCATATCTTTGCGGCATTTCTAATGTTTCTTGTTTATAAATTGTATCTCTATAATAAACTTGGCATAATAATTCTTCATTATGTTTTTTACTCTCTATGTGAATGTTATATTGATTTTGATCGTCAACAAATAATCTAATTTTTTCTTTCGAAAAAGATTTTAATTTTTTAACTAATTCTTTAATATTGATATAATTAATAATTTTAGTTTCTATCCAATCAGTATTACTAATTGGTAATACTGCTCTAATAAAACCATAAACATTATTATGACCTATTATAACCATATTTTCTTTATTTAATTCCACATAAGCTACATCATTATATTTACTTACAATCTCCATAAATTTTATAAACGGGTCTCCTGGAAATAAACAATAGTTAGTTTCTATAGAAGGTAAACCTTTTGTTTGTTCTCTAAATATTTCGGCTTGTAATTGAAATAAAATATTAACATCTATACATGGATTTGTAATAGTATTATTATTATTATTATTATTATCAAAACATTTATTTCCAAATCCCGTTGATCTCGTCGAATAAGAAGAACAGGATGATGCGGACGAATATAATTTTTTTAAATTTGCTTTATCCATTTTTTATTTTTATTAGAAAAAATTTTATTTTTTTATTTTTATTAGAAAAAATTTTATTTTTTTTCTCATTATATAAAAAAATTACTTTTTTATTGTTTTAAAAATGATGATACCAAATGTTGGTGGAGGTGCATATATCCCGAATAATCGTGAATCAGAAATAGAGATAGAAAATTATATCATGAAAACTGGAGATGTTTTATCTGGTCCATTGCATCTTTCTATTCTTCCGCAACAAAATACAGAGTTAACTAATAAACAATATGTTGATACACAAATCAATGACTTAAAAGAAAAATATATAAACGATGTTTTGGTTCCACTGATGAATGAATTAAAGTTGCTTAAACTTAATGACAAATCATTAAACGAAAATTTATTAAAACTTGATAGCAGATATAACAAAACTTTTTAAAAAGATTTCAGAACAATCGAAAATTTTAATATTACTTTCTATAAATTTAAAATCTGCAGTCATTAAAAATAAACATCAAATAAAAATGTTAAAAGAACAATTAGAAGATGAAATAGAAAAACTACCTGAAAGAATTAAAAAAAATTTAAAGCAGTTACAAACTACATTCCAAAAAAGTGTTGATGAATTGAGTTCTAAAATTACCCAACAAATGAAAAAGATGAATAGAATAATAAATGAAGTAAACTCACTTAATCAAAAAGTTGATAAAATGAAAACTCTTAAAATCAATTTAGAAAATGAATTAAAGAAAAATTTACAAGAAAACTTTAAAGAAAATAAAGAAGAGTTAGATGCTGTTAAAAGACAATTAGATGTTCTTAAAGTTAAATTGAATGCACTTAAAACGGCATTGAAGATTAATCAGCAGAAAATGCAAGTTAATAGAAAAGAAATTAAAGTACATCACACGCTGCTTGACGCAATAGATAAAGTGCAACAGTCAATTAATAAAGTTATCTCGAAGTTGTTGTCCATTCACAAACGTAAATCTTGATCGACGAAGTCTTGGGTTTCTAACCTATCGGAGCGAAGCTCCTCGATGCTTTGGCCTATCGGACCAAAGGTCCTCAGGTTACTAACCAATCCTAAACGTAAATCTTAGCGCAAATATTAAACGGACCAAAGGTCCTCAGGTTACTAACCAATCGTAAATATTTTTTCCCAAAAGTCAATTTTAATCCTAAAAAATGCCTATAATTTATAAACACAATCTTAAACATTTTGCTTCAAATCAAAGAATTGCTCATGAATCACGTATGAATCCTGTTTATCATTATGATAATAGAGAAACAGTCGGAACACAAAAGTTCCTAGGCACCGCAGGTGCCGTTCACACGGAAGGAGCTGGCATCTTCTCTGGTATTGGAAGTATCGTTAACTTAATTAAAAATAATAAAGATTTGATTACATCTGCTGCAAAAGGAGCAGCTGCTATAGGTAGTACAGCTAGTGCAATATCAAATGCTGTCAAGTCTCAAAACGAATTAAAACAACTAGAAGCTATTCGTAAACTTAGGAATGATTCCGAAGAACTAAACAATTTAAAAAAACTTTCAGAGGAAACAAAAAATAAAATTGCTAACATAGCTGTTGGGGGGGCTCAGTCTGATAGTAAACATAAGAAGAAATCAGGCGTAGCCATAAAACGTTCAATTGAAGAAATAAGAGGAAATGGCGTGAGCAGCAACCTTCGGTTTAACCAGCAAAGCCGTAGCGGAGCTGGTCTAGCAAAATTCTAAAATTATGTTTTTTAGTAAAATTTTTTTAGTAAAATTTTTCAGAAAATTTTCTTATCAAAATTTTTTTAGTAAAATTATTTTAGTAAAATTATTTTAGCAGAATTTTTTCTGTGCGTGAGAAAAACAAAAAGTCAAATTATTTTTATAAAAATGTCTTCGCTTATCGAATATAAATTTAGATTAGATGATCCTCCGTTCGTCAGTTGCAATCAAAAAAAGAATGACTATATAAGAATTGCTATGAATCCCGGATCCTCCAGTAGAGTAAATACTGGAGGTGATTTAATTTTTGAAGTTGATAATCAGCAGAGTTATATATATCTACCTGATTCATTTTTACACTGTGAATATTCTTTGTATAGTGATGCCAATTTTACAACACCATTACCAGAAACCGATAATATTGCACTAGAGAATAATTTTTTTCCAAGATTATTTACACAAATTCGTTTAGATGTTGCAACTCAAAATATAGAAACAATAAGTGATTCTCCAGGTGTAATTGATACAATGCTTAGATTTGTAACAATCGGTGAAAATAATAAAAAGTATGAAATCGAAGGTTGGTTTCCTGATACTAATGATGGTATAATTGTTGATGATTTAACTCACGCTGGAACAGATGCAGCAGGAATTGCGAAAGATGTAGAAAATATTGCAAAACAATAGTGCATATAAAGAAAGACGTGAATTTAACAAGAAAAGTAAACAGACAGTAAATTGGTCATTGTCTCCATTATTCGGTTATTTAGATTATGATAAAATATCATATCAATTAAAATTTAAATTAATAATTCATCGTACAGCAAATAATGAATTAATCTTTTTTGGTAAGACTGGAAAAAAAGCATATTTAAAAATTGATAGACTTGAATGGTGGATAAAACATATTACTCATAGTTTAGAGATTGAAACAGCTATTGCAAAAAGATTAAATACTAACAAACCAATTCCAGTAAATTTTCTAAAGCCTACTGCTAGTTCAGTAACTTTTTCCGAACAAAGATTTAACTGGCATTTTACTAGAACTGCGAATACTCCAAGATATTTATTGCTAACTTTTCAAAGAAATAATTCTCCAAGTTTTGATAAGAACAACAATCTTTTTCATATTAATACAATTCGAAGTTTACAAGTTTCATTAAATCAAACCCGATATCCAATTGATCCATTAAGATTCGATGATACCAATAATCAATTTATGGAAGGATATGATTCCTCTCGAAATCTTTGTATAGAATTTGGAGTTGAACCACAATTAACTCCTGGAGATTGGAGACATTTATATCCTGTTTTCTGTTTCGATTTAAGTGCACAATCTGAAGATATTATCAAGACTGGTTGTGATGTAACAATTAATATTGAAAAGAAAGATTCCACAACTTCATTGATGGCTTATGGTTTATTGCTATAAGATGTAAAATATTCTATTGAAATTCTTAATGGAAAGATGGCTAGGATAGGCTAAAGCCAGAGGAGCTTCGCTCTGATCGGTTAGTAACCTGAGGACCTTTGGTCCGATAGGCTAAAGCCCAAGACTTCGTCGATTAATTAATTTTTTTTTCATAACTAGAATAGATTAAAATTTTTTTAGTAATTAGTAATAAAATTTTTTGTAAGTAGAATAGATTAAAAATTCTAAATTTAAAATTTTTTCATAACTAGAATAGATTAAAATTTTTGATAACTTAAGAATTTTTCATAACTGGAATAGATTAAAATTTTTCGTAACTAGAATAGATTTAAAATTCCTAACTTAAAATTTTTTTATTAAAAATGTCGCAAGCGAAAAGTAATAATAATTAAACTGTTGAATTAAAATTACGTAATATTGTTGACAAAAATACCCCTAAAACTATTACGATTAACAAAAAAAAGTATTACATAAGTAAACCAATGATAGAGAATATTCAATTACAAGAAGAAATGAATGGCGGGATTCTCCCATTAACTCCACTAATAATAGGTGGCATAGCAGCTGCAGGAAGTGTTGCAGGTGGGACAGCTGGTATTGTCCAAGCAGTAAATAAAAATAAATCAGAGAAGGCAGCATTAGAAGAACAAAAACGTCATAATAGAGAGTTAGAGAAAGTTGCTAGGGATGAAGGAGTAGTAGATAATTTTATTAGTAAATTAAAATTAGTTGATGAAGGAAAACGAGTTCTTAAAAATATTCTCCACAATGTTGATGATTTAATTGAAATTAAAGAAACTAAAGATGGTTCTGGAATATATCTAAGTCCTAGTATGATTAGATAATAACCTCAGGACCTTTGGTCCGATCGGCTAAAGCCTCTGAACAAAGTTTTATCCGGTAAAACATTTATTTTATCTTTTAAAATGAATTCTACAAGTTCCGAAAATTTAATTAAATTAAAAATTGCTAATTTTGATTTATTGAATTATCTATTAAACAAAAATAAAAACTCAAACTGTCAGCATATTGGAGGTGACATACAAAAAACTTTAGAAAACTTTCCTTGATTTATTTGGAGTAAATATTCGAAAGAAAAACATCTTCCCGGTCATTCATATACTGGTCCAGGAACTCAATTAGATATAAGACTAGATGAGAATAATAATCCGAAACCAGGTGAAGAACCAATAAATAGAGTAGATGCCGCAGCTTACAGGCATGATTTAGCTTATCGAAATCATGATCTAGGTTCTCGACATGCAGCTGATAAGAAGATGATTCAAGAATTAGATAGTATTCAAAATCCTACATTTAGAGAAAAAATTGAAAGAATGTTTGTTAAGAAAGCTTTACAAGCTAAAATATTATTCGGTCAGGGTTTAAATGAAACGACAGCAAAGCCGTCTGAGAGCAACGCTCGAACCTACGGGTCTGAAATTCATAGGGAATACAGAAGTCCTAAATATTTATTGAAAGTAAAAGTATTTAATAAAGATGATATTTGGAGTGCTGATCTTATTCATATGCCGAATGAAAAAGATTATAAATACGCATTGACCGTTATAGATTTATATACACGATACGCTTGGGTAAAGCCTTTAAAAAATAAAAGTGGTCTATCAGTTAAATATGCGTTTGAAGAAATCTTTAAAGAAAGTAATAGAAAGCCAAAAAAATTGTTTGTTGATAAAGGGTCGGAATTTTATAACCGAAACGCTCAGCCACTATTTGAAACTGTTTATTCAACTGAAAATGCAGGGAAGGCCGTAGTGATAGAAAGATTCAATCGGACGTCAAAAAATAAATTATTCAAGAAATTTACTGAGCAAAGAAATCAGAAATGGTTGAAGATATTACCAGGAAATGTAGAAGAGTACAATAATAAAGTTCATTCTGGTATTGAAGAAACCCCTAAGAATGCTTCTGACGACCCTGATTTAATCCGAAAGAAAATATTCGAGAATAATTATTCGAACGAAAATAATAATTTGAATGAGAGTAATCCGAATTTGCAGAAACTTAAGCCGAAATTTAAAATTGGAGATAGAGTTAGAATATTTAAGTATAAGAATAAATTTGAAAAAGGCTTCGTCGGTTACTGGACTTAAGAAATATTTGAAGTTTGTAAAATAAACAAAACTTATCCGATTACTTATGAAATCAAAGACTTAGATAATGAAGATATCAGAGGCCGTTTTTATCAAAATGAATTACAACGAACTGATTTTTAATTATCATTATTATTATTATTATTGGAACTAACGCTTCGGGAATTGAATTCCCTTATTCAATTCCCTTATTCAATTCTAACATAAGATCTAGAAATGGCACCCCTTTTTGTAATTTAAATAAAACATAAAGACATAATTGACCACAATAAGTAGTTCCCGGTTTTTGAATTTGAAATGTATTATAAATTCCATTGCCAAGTAATTTTTTGACTTCGTTTGTAGGTGGAAGTCCATAAGAGTCGAACCAATAGTTATCAGCATCTGGGCGGTCGAAATAGTAATTATCTCGATTTTTATTAAAGATACCTGCAGACCAATGTACGCCTTTTTGGTCTGAAGTGTGAAGATTCGTGATGAAATTCACAATTGGCTTATTTTTGATCAATTGTAATTCGTCTCTCATTAGAACATGAAAATTCTTTATTCCTAATTCATTTGCGATTTTCTTTAGGTCGAAATTTGTCGTGGTTTGCGTTCCATATCATTTAAAAAACTCATTTATGTTGCTCATTTTATAATTAAAAAATTTCTTATAGGGATCCCTAGAAGACAGAAGGGACGGGGCATTGATTTCAAACTGTTCTCTAATGATGACTTTCCTTACTACTTAGTCAGAAGGGGTGGTATTGATTTAAAACTGTTCTCTAATGATGACTTTCCTTACTACTTATTCGATTTTTGAAATGATTTAATTTAATCTAAATTAAAACGTTACATTGTTACATTTTATTTTTATGAACTCTCATTAAGAGGATATTGTTTGTTTTATCTGTATTAAGACAATGGCAACATCTGTTACCACATTTCTCAAACCGCATGATTTTTTAGGGGATCATACGGGTTGTGCATTCATAACATGGCGTTAATAGCATAAAAGCAATCTATTAATTCATTCTCTGCTTTGAGGGAATATTCTGTTGTTATAGCAATCATTCAATACAATATCGCAGTATCGATAGTCGAGACCAATTGTCGAGCCAAAACCGCAACTTTTCTGGTTTTGGTTTCCGATCTGGCTCGCGTTATGGCCGATGAAATGATTTACAATGCGGTGCAATTTCCTCATTGTCATTCAAGTACATACGCGTCATGTCATACCCGTATGTTTTCAAGCAAACTTCATTGACCTACAATGCCGCTTTGCTTAGATCACCATTCATAAATTTCACTTACTATTTAAACACACACACAATTCATAAAACGTGACGCATTACAATCTTAGTTTAAATTTTATCGTCACAATGGTTGGATCTACTGAAAGATCTGTTCGATTGGAGACAAAGCGGAGAAGAATTCAGAAGTTAACAAGGGAAATCATACATCTGCAAGCACGAAGTAAAATATTCTTACACTTGGATATGAGAAGAATTTTTGAATTTATCGGAGATTCGCACATCAATTATACAATTGATAAGAAAATATTAAACTTAATTGAACAACGGCAGACAGTAATATTTTCTTTAAATAGAACCTTATCACAAGAACGGGACGAACAAATTATTGAACAAGCAACAATATCATCGAACAACGTCGATAGAACAGGGCCGCCAACTTATGAACAAGTTATGAATCAAATTAACGAAGAACAAGCAGCGCAACAGCAAGCAGCGCAACAGCAAGCAGAGCAACAGCAAGCAGCGCAACAACATTAAGTGAAAGTGTTAATGTTATGAGTTTGTACTAGTGAACATCCTTCATCGCTTGTTCATTACATTATTTCTTTTCATATAACGTACTCTATCTTTATGTTTTTCTTTATTCAATTCACTTATTTTTAACTGCGATAACGAAGGATATATTCTTGCGGTTTCTTCCACTTTTGTTTCTTCCATTTTTAAAGAAATATTTTTAGTCACATGATATATTTTAAAAACCTGAAAGATGGATAAAATTCATGAATTTAAAATTCTCAACTTTTATGATTTTCGGTGTCCTGGAACGGTCATGATTTAAGCAATGAAAAATGTCATAATCACAAATTTGAGATTCTTAACTTTTATGATTTTCGGTGTCCTGGAACGGTCATGATTTTGGGAGCAAAATGTCATAATCACAAATTTGACATTTTGAAAAATTTGAAAATTGGGTATTTTTAAAAACGTCATAAATTCATGAATTTAGGTCTTCATAACCTGAGAAATTGACCAAAATTCATGAATTTAGTCGTTTTTAAAAATGCAATTTTTGAAAAAATGGTACTTTTTGAATGGACTAAATTCATGTATTTAGGTCTTAATAACCTGAAAAGGGGTTCAAATTCATGAATTAATGTCGTTTTTAAAGATACTATTTTTTTGAATTTTATGGTGTCCTGGAACGGTCTTTTGCCCATTACTCTCCTCTCTTGCGGAATACTTAAGACCCTTTGGGGTATAAATTCATTATTTGAATATAAATAAAAATTATCCTAGTATAACTAAATAAATATTTACTTAGTATAACTAGATAAATAAATATTAACTTAGTATCAGTAAATAAATAAATATTAACTTAGTAGAAATAATAAAAACTATTTTATATCTAAAAGTTATTATTCATATCAAAAATTATTATTCATATCTAAAAATTATTATTCATGTTTAAATTAGAACAAAGTGTTACATGTCTTGGAAATTTCTTCTTCAATATAATTTTTTGACAACCTAAACCTATTAGTTTTGCTTTTAAACAATCCGTACACTGATATTTACTATCATAGAACTCTGACTTAGTTTTCATAATTAGGCACATTTGACTCATTTCCATTTTTTATTTTTATTAGAAAACAATTATTTTTTTATTGTTTAAAAAATTATGTTGGTGGAAGTGCATATATCCCGAATAATCGTGAATCAGAAATAGAAATAGAAAATTATGTTATGAAAACTGGAGACGTTTTATCTGGCGCATTACATCTTTCTATTCTTCCACAACAAAATACAGAGTTAACGAATAAACAATATGTTGATACACAAATTAATGACTTAAAAGAAAAATATATAAATGATGTTTTGGTTCCACTGATGAATGAATTGAAGTTGCTTAAGCGAAATGACAAATCATAAAACGAAAAATTATTAAAACTTGATAAAAAGGAAAAAGAGCTAGAAGTAAATATAGCAAAACTTTTCAAAAAAGTTTGAGAACAATGAAAAGTTTTAATATTACTTTCTATAAAGTTAAAATCTGCAGTCATTAAAAATAAACAACAGATAAAATTATTGAAAGAACAATTAGAAGATGAAATAGAAAAACTACTTGAAAGAATTAAAAAAAATTTAAAGCAGTTACGAACTACATTCCAAAAAAGTGTTGATGAATTGAGTTCTGAATTTACTCAAGAAATGAAAAAGATGAATAGAATAATAAATGAAGTAAACTCACTTAATCAAAAAGTTGATAAAATGAAAACTCTTAAAAATAATTTAGAAAATGAATTAAAGAAAAATTTGCAAGAAAACTCTAGAGGAAATAAAGAAGAGTTAGATGCTGTTAAAAGACAATTAGATGTTCTTAAAGTTAAATTGAATGCTCTTAAAACGGCGTTGAAGATGAATCAGGAGAAAATGCAAGTTAATAGAAAAGAAATTAAAATACATCACACGCTACTTGACGCAATAGATAGAGTGCAACGGAAAATTAATAAAGCTATCACGAAGTTGTTGGACATTCACACACGTAAATCTTAACGTAAATAATTTCTCCCAAAAGTCAAATTTAATCCTAAAAAATGCCTATAATTTATAAACACAATCTTAAACATTTTGCTTCAAATAAAAAAATTGCCCATGAACCATCTATGAAATCTGTTTACCATTATAACAATGTAGAAACTATTCAAAAAGAAGGGGATGGCATCTTTTCTGGTATAGGAAGTATCGTTAATGTTATAAAAAATAATAAAGATTTGATTACATCTGCCGCAAAAGGAGCAGCTGCTATAGGTAGTACAGCTAGTGCAACATCAAATGCTGTTAAGTCTCAAAAAGAATTAAAACAACTAGAAGTTATTCGTAAACTTAATGATTCTGAAGAACTAAAAAAATTTAAAAGCTCTCAGAGGAAACAAAAAACAAAATTGCTAACATAGCAGCAGGGTTTGATAGTAAGCATGATGAAAATAAACAAGTTAAGAAATCAATTGAAGAAATAAGAGGCAATGGTTTAGCAAAATTCTAAAATATATTCTAAAAAGGAATCCTAAGAAAATTACTTTTAGAGAAAACAAAAAGGCAAATTACTTTTTATAAAATGTCTTCCCTGATTGAAAATAAATTTAAATTAGACGATCCTCCGTTTGTCAGTTACAATCAAAAAAATAATGATTATATAAGAATTGCTATGAATCCCGGATTTTCTAGTAGAGTAAATACTGGAGGAGATTTAATCTTTGAAGTTGATAATCAACAAACTTATTTATATTTACCTGATTCCTTTTTACACTGTGAAAAATATTCTTTATATAGTGATGCCAATTTTACAACACCATTATCAGATAGCGATAATATTGCATTAGAGAATAATTGCTTTCCAAGATTATTTACACAAATGCGTTTAGATGTTGCAACTCAAAATATAGAAACAATAAGTGATTCTCAAGGTGTAATTGATACAATGCTTAGATTTGTAACGATTGGTGAAAATAATAAAAAAGCATAAAATCGAAGGTTGGTTTCCAGATAATAATGATGGTATAATTGTTGATGATTTAACTCACGCTGGAGCAGATGCAGCAGGAATTGCGAAAGATGTAGAAAATATTGCAAAACATTTAAATAAAACAAATAATACTGCATATAAAGAAAGACGTTTTTTTAACAAGAAAAGTAAACAGACAGTAAGTTTTTGACAAGACTTGGTCATTGTCTCCATTATTCGGATATTTAGATTATGAAAAAATATGAAATCAATTAAAATTTAAATTAATAATTCATCGCACTGCAAATAATGAATTAATCTTTTATGGTAAGACTGGAAAAAAGCATATTTAAAAATTGATAGACTTGAATGGTGGATAAAACATATTACTCATAGTTTAGAGGTTGAATCAACTATTGCAAAAAGATTAAATACTAACAAATCAATTCCAGTAAATTTTCTAAAGCGTACTGCTAGTTCAGTAACTTTTTCTGAACAAAGATTTAACTGGCATTTTACTAGAACTGCGAATACTCCAAGATATTTATTACTAACTTTTCAAAGAAATGATTCTCCAAGTTTTGATAAGAACAATAATCTTTTCCACATTAACACAATTCGAAGTTTGCAAGTTGCTTTAAATCAAACCCGTTATCCAATTGATCCATTAAGATTCGATGATACCAATAATCAATTTATGGAAGGATATGATGCCTATAGAAATCTCTGTATAGAATTTGGGGTTGAACCACAATTAACTCCTGGAGATTGGAGACATTTATATCCTGTTTTCTTTTTCGATTTAAGTGCATAATCTGAAGATATTGTTTAAATGGTTGTGATGTAACAATTAATATTAAAAAGAAAGATTCCACAACTTCATTAATGGCTTATGGTTTACTGCTAGAAGATGTAAAATATTCTATTGAAATTCTTAATGGAAAGATGGTTAGGATCGGTTAAAGTCTCTGAACAAAGTTCTATAGGTTAGTAACCTGAACAAAAGTGATCGGCTAAAGCCCAAGACTTCGTCGATAAGTTAATTAAATTTTTTTGGTAACTTATTTTTTTAATAAAAATGTCGCAAGCGAAAAGTAATAATAAAACTGTTGAATTAAAACTGCATAACATTGTTGATAAAAATACACCTAAAAATATTGCGACTTACAAAAAGAAATATTGCATAAGTAAACCAATGATAGAGAATATTAAATTACAAGAAGAGAAGAATGGTGGAATTCTTCCATTAATTCCTCTAATGATAGGTGGCGTAGCAGCAGCAAGAAGTGTAGCAGGTGGGACAGCTGGTATTGTCCAGGCAGTAACTAAAAATAAATCAGAGAGGGCAGCATTAGAAGAACAAAAACGTCATAATAGAGAATTGGAGAAAGTTGCTCGGAGTGAAAGAGTGGTAGATGATTTTACTAGTAAATTAAATTTAGTTTATGAAAGGAAAAGAGTTCTCAAAAATATTGTACATAATGGTGATGATTTAATAGAAATAAAAGAAACTAAAGATGGTTCTGGAATATATCTAAGCCCTAGTATGACTAGATAAATACATGTATATTTTGTGATAAATATATTGCTATAATGTTATAAATAAATTGTTATAATGTTATAAATGTTTTTTTATCGTTAAAATGTATTCTACAAATTCTACAAATTGCATAAATTCTACAAGTTCTACAAATTCTACAAGTTCCACCAATTCTACAAGTTCTACAAGTTCTACAAGTTGTACTAATTCTAGAAATTGTATAAATTCCGAGAATTTAATTAAATTAAAAACTGCTAATTTAGATTTATTGAATTATCTATTAAACGTACATTCTGGCCATCGGTCGCACACCGGTCGGCTGCACACCGTACAGCTGCACACAGAACGGCTGCACACCGGAGGTGACATGCAAAAAACATTAGAAAACTTACCTGGATTTATTTCGAGTAAATATTCAAAAGAAAAAGATCTTCCTGATCATTCATATACCGGTCCAGGAACTCGATTAGATATGAGACTAGATGAGAATAATATACCAAAACCAGGTGAAGAACCAATAAACAGAGTTGATGCAGCAGTTCATAGACACGATTTAGCTTTTGAAAATCATGACCTAAATTCTCGTCATGAAGCTGATAGGAAAATGGTAGAAGAATTAGATAATATTGAAAATCCTTCCTTTAGAGAAAGACTTGAAAGAATGTTGGTTAAGAAAGCTTTACAAGCAAAAATACTGTTCGGTCAGGGTTTAGACAAAACTCATAACTCTGAAACCTACGCGTCTGAAGTTCACGAGGAATATAGAAAGCCTAAATATCTATTACAGGCAAAAATATTTAATAAAGATGATATTTGGAGTTCTGATCTTATTCATATGCCGAATGATTCTGATTATAAATACGCATTAATCGTTACAGATTTATACACTCGATGCGCTTGGGTGAAGGCATTAAAAAATGAAAGTGGTTTATCAGTTAAATATGCGTTTGAAGAAATATTCAAAGAAAGTAATAGAAAGCCAAAAAAATTGTTTGTTGACAAAGGCTCTGAGTTTCATAATAGAAATGTTAAGCCACTATTTGAAACCGTTTATTCCACTGAAAATGCTGGAAAAGCCGTAGTAATAGAAAGGTTATTAGATCATTAAAAAGTAAATTATTTAAGAAATTTACTGAACAAGGAAATCAGAAATGGTTGAAGATATTACCAGGAATTATTGAGGATTATAACAATAAGATTCATTCAAGTATTGAAGAAACTCCAAATAATACCTCTGAAAATCCAGATTTAATAAGAAAGAAGATATTTGAAAATAATTATGAGAATGAAAGTAATGTTAATTCACAAAAGCGTAAATCGAAATTTATGATTGGAGATAGAGTTAGAATATTTAAATATAAAAATAAATTTGAAAAAAGTTTTGTTGGTTATTGGACTAAAGAGATATTTGAAGATTGTAAAATAAATCAAACCTATCCAATTACTTATGAAATTAAAGATTTAGAAAATGAAGAGATAAAGGGTAGATTCTATGAAAATGAATTACAGAAGACTGAGCTTTAATCTTTATTCAATTCTAACATAATATCAGTAATGGACAAAAGTCCGTTCCAGGACACACCATTTCTCAACTTTTTTGTACCTTTGAAAACGACTCAATTTATCAATTTAGGTCATTATTTCAGGTTTTAATACCTAAATTAATCAATTTAGGCGTTCCCGGACAAGCCATTTTCTCAATTTGTTTGCACCTTTAAAAAAGCCTATATTTATCAATTTATGACATTATTTCAGGTTTAAAGACATAAATTCATCGATTTAGGCGTTTTTAAAAATACTGAATTTTTCAAATTTTTCAAAATCTCAAATTTGAGAATTACAATTTTTACTCTTAAAATCATGACCGTTCCCGGACACCGAAAATCATAAAAATTAAGAATCTCAAAATTTGAGAATTATAATTTTTCTTGCTCAAATCATGACCGTTCCAGGACACAACATCAAAAAAATTGGTATTTTTAAAAACGTCTAAATTCATGAATTTTATCCATTTCTCAGGTTTTAAAATATGAGATAACTAAAATTATGTGTCTAAAAATATTTCTTTAAAAATGGAAGATGAAGAAACAAAAGAACTATCGGCCCCTTTATATCCGATATTGGAACAAATTGATAAAGCAAAACACAAATATAGAACGGCGTTCTCTTCTTTTCATTCTTCTTTACTTTCATAAATTACTTACATTCACTTTAAAAGTATAGTCTGAAAGTACACTTGCAAAGTGAGAACGTTGTTCTCAACTTTATATTCTCCAGCAGAACAAGGTTGAAATAAATTACTTACATTCACTTTAAAAGTATAGTCTGAAAATGCACTAACGGCGTTCTCTGAAGTCTGAAAATACAGTTACAAAACTTCATAAATTTAACCCGTCTATTTCTTGAGTTACACCAGTTCTTTTTCCCCAAATTTCATCAGAAGATTCCAACAGTCTTTTTTCTTTTTCATTTGTGAGAAAGTTCTCAATTTGGTTCAAGTGCTTTTTAACAAAATGAATACTCAATGTTGAAGTATTGAGTTTCGGGAATTGGAGAATCTATACAACTTGATTAAGAAACTAACATACGTTCTAGAAAAATAGATTTGGTGTTCATCACTCAAACATTTAATGAACTTTACGAATGAACATTTGATTAATGTTTTCAACTTACACAATACCTTACCTTGATTAATATATGAAATTAACAATCTTTGGTTACCTCTCTTTTCTGTCAAAATTAGTTTTTTCAACGAATCTATACAGGTAGGAATAGAAAAATAGTCCACTTTCTCCGGATAAAATTCCTCCAACTCTGTATCAACACATGAATTTGAAATATGGTCTTTCACTTCCTTTTCTTTGTTTTTGTCAACAGTTGCTTTCTTCTTTTTCAAATTTTCTTCAATGAAGTTTACAGCCAAACCTTTAAACAGTGCTTGCTGGTCAGGAACTATTAGGGGGAAAATTGAATCGCAGAAGATTGCAAATGCTCGTTCTAGAGGTGTTGATGACATATTCCAGGATGAAGACATGAAGTGATTGCAGACACAGTATATCAGTCTTGTAGAACACTCACAGAATGAATGAAATTGACAATACGCGGCAGTTGTTTAGGCAAGCTAGTTGTGGCAGCAGCTGTTTCTGAGAGAGAGAATCTTTATGACCTTTGCCCCCAGGGAAGCGACTAAAGCTAACCCGCATATGACGCTATTGTCTGCCACAAGCCGCAGCTGCTACCACTTCAATTCATCCTTGCAAACAATTCTTTTGATAAAAATTAATGAAATAGATTTTCTTCATTAAAAATGAATGGCGAAAATCTGACTGAGTTATCTCCCAGAGCTTTTGGTCTGACTGATTTCTTAAAATTTTATGGAACGCAAACAACTACAAATTTCGATCTAAAGAAAATCTCTAATCAATTAGGAATAAAGAATTTTCACATATTGATGAGAGACGAATTACAATTGATTAAAAATAAGCCAACTGTAAATTTCATAACCAATCTTCACACATCAGATGAAAAAGGAGTACATTGGTCTGCGCGACAAAGAAATAAAAACTGTTCTAATTGTTATTTTGACCGCCCTGAGGCTGAGAACTATTATTTTGACTCTTACGGACTTCCACCTACAAATGAAGTAAGAGAATTACTTGGAAATGGAATTTATAGTACATTTCAAATTCAAAAACCAGGAACAACTTATTGTGGTCAATTATGTCTTCATGTTTTATTGAAATTACAGGAAGGAGTACCATTTCTAGATATTATGTTAGAATTGAATAAGGGAATTGGATAAGGGAATGTAATTCCCGAAAAACGTTAGTTCCAAAAATTAAAAATCGCTTCGTTGTAATTCATTCTAATAAAATCGGCCTCTGATATCTTCATCATCTAAATCTTTGATTTCGTAAGTAATCGGATAAGCTTGATTTATTTTAGAAACTTCTAATATTTTTTTAGTCCAATAGCCAACAAAGCCTTTACAAATTTATTCTTATACTTAAATATTCTAACTCTATCTCCAATTTTAAATTTCGGCTTATGTTTCTGCAAATTCGGATTACTCTCATTCGAATAATTATTTTCGAATATTTTCTTTCGGATTAAGTCAGGGTCGTCAGAAGCATTCTTTGGGGTTTCTTCAATACCTGAATGAACTTTATTATTATACTGCTCTACAATTCCTGGTAATATCTTCAACCATTTCTGATTTCTTTGCTCAGTAAATTTCTTGAATAATTTATTTTTTGACGTCCGATTGAATCTTTCTATCACTACGGCCTTCCCTGCATTTTCAGTTGAATAAATAGTTTCAAATAGTGGCTGAACGTTTCTGTTATAAAATTCCGACCCTTTTTCAACAAACAGTTTTTTTGGCTTTCTATTAGTTTCTTTAAAGATTTCTTCAAACGCATATTTAACTGACAGACCACATTTATTTTTTAAAGGCTTTACCCAAGCGTATCGTGTATATAAATTTATAACGGTCAATGCGTATTTATAATCAGAATCATTCGGCATATGAATAAGATCAGCACTCCAAATATCATCTTTATTAAATACTTTTACTTTCAATAAATATTTAGGCCTTCTGTATTCTTTATGAATCTCAGACGCGTAGCGGCTTGGGTCATTCGACATTTCAGAGGCATAGGTTCGATCGTTGCTCTCAGACAGCTTTGCTGTCGTTTCAGAGTTTTGAGTTTTTTCTAAACCCTGACCGAATAATATTTTAGCTGGTAAAGCTTTCTTAACAAATATTCTTTCAATTTTTTCTTTAAATGTAGTATTTTGAATGCTTTCTTATTCTTGAATCATCTTCTTATCAGCTACATGACGAGAACTTGGGTCATGATTTCGATAAGCTAAATCATGTCTGAAAGCTGCGGCATCTACTCTATTTATTGGTTCTTCACCTGGTTTCGGATTATTATTCTCATCTAGTCTCATATCTAATCGAGTTCCTGGACCGGTATATGAATGACCAGGAAGATGTTTTTCTTTCGAATATTTACTCCAAATAAATCCAGGATAGTTTTCTAATGTTTTTTGTATATCACCTCCGGTGTGCAGCCGATCGGTGTGCTGACAATTTGAGGTTTTATGTACTTTTAAGAGATAACTCAATAAATCTAAATTAGAAATTTTTAATTTAATTAAATTTTCGGAATTTGTAGAATTCATTTTAAAATATAAAATAAATGTTTTACCTTATCTTACTAGGACTTAGATATATTCCAGAACCATCTTTAGTTTCTTTAATTTCAATTAAATCATCAACATTGTGGAGAATATTTTTAAGAACTCGTTTTCCTTCATCAACTAAATTTAGTTTACTAATGAAATTATCTACTACTCCTTCACCCCTAGCAACTTTCTCTAACTCTCTATTATGACGTTTTTGTTCTTCTAATGCTGCCCTCTCTGATTTATTTTTATTTACTGCTTGGACAATACCAGCTGTCCCACATGCAACACTTACTGCAGCTGCTATGCCACCTATTATTAGTGGAATTAATGGGAGAATCCCTCCATTCTTTTCTTCTTGTAATTGAATATTCTCTATCATTGGTTTACTTATGTAATACTTTTTTTTGTTAGTCGTAATAGTTTTAGGTGTATTTTTGTCAACAATATTACGTAATTTTAATCCAACAGTTTTATTATTACTTTTCGCTTGCGACATTTTTAATAAAAAAAATTTAAGGTAGGAAAAATTTTAATCTATTATAGTTATAAAAAAATTTAAATCTATTCTAGTTATGAAAAAAATTTAAGATAGGAAAAATTTTAATCTAAGAATTTTAATTAACTTATCCTAGCCATCTTTCCATTAAGAATTTCAATAGAATATTTTACATCTTATAGCAATAAACCATAAGCCATCAATGAAGTTGTGGAATCTTTCTTTTCAATATTAATTGTTACATCACAACCAGTCTTGATAATATCTTCAGATTATGCACTTAAATCGAAACAGAAAACAGGATATAAATATCGCTAATCTCCAGGAGTTAATTGTGGTTCAACCCCAAATTCTATACGAAGATTTCGATAAGAATCATATCCCTCGATAAATTGATTATTGGTATCATCGAATCTTAATGGATCAATTGGATAACGGGTTTGATTTAAAGCAACTTGCAAACTTCGAATTGTGTTAATGTGGAAAAGATTATTGTTCTTATCAAAACTTGGAGAATCATTTCTTTGAAAAGTTAGTAATAAATATCTTGGAGTATTCGCAGTTCTAGTAAAATGCCAGTTAAATCTTTGTTCAGAAAAAGTTACTGAACTAGCAGTACGCTTTAGAAAATTTACTGGAATTGATTTGTTAGCATTTAATCTTTTTGCAATAGGTGATTCAACCTCTAAACTATGAGTAATATGTTTTATCCACCATTCAAGTCTATCAATTTTTAAATATGCTTTTTTCCAGTCTTACCATAAAAGATTAATTCATTATTTGCAGTGCGATGAATTATTAACATAAATTTTAATTGATATGATATTTTATCATAATCTAAATATCCGAATAATGGAGACAATGACCAAGTCTTGTCAAAAACTTACTGTCTGTTTACTTTTCTTGTTAAAAAAACGTCTTTCTTTATATGCAGTATTATTTGTTTTATTTAAATGTTTTGCAATATTTTCTACATCTTTCGCAATTCCTGCTGCATCTGCTCCAGCGTGAGTTAAATCATCAACAATTATACCATCATTAGTATCAGGAAACCAACCTTCGATTTTATGCTTTTTTATTATTTTCACCAATCGTTACAAATCTAAGCATTGTATCAATTACACCTGGAGAATCACTTATTGTTTCTATATTTTGAGTTGCAACATCTAAACGCATTTGTGTAAATAATCTTGGAAAGCAATTATTCTCTAATGCAATATTATCGCTATCTGATAATGGTGTTGTAAAATTGGCATCACTATATAAAGAATATTTTTCACAGTGTAAAAATGAATCAGGTAGATATATATAACTTTGTTGATTATCAACTTAAAAGATTAAATCTCCTCCAGTATTTACTCTACTAGAGGATCCGGGATTCATAGCAATTCTTATATAGTCATTATTTTTTTGATTGCAACTGACGAACGGAGGATCGTCTAATCTAAATTTATTTTCGATAAGCGAAGACATTTTTATGAAAATAATTTGACTTTTTGTTTTTCTCACGCACAGAAAAAATTCTGCTAAAATAATTTTACTAAAATAATTTTACTAAAAAAATTTTGACAAGAAAATTTTATTAAAATATAATTTTAGAATTTTTCTAAACCAGCTCCGCTACAGCTTTGCTGGTTAGACCGAAGGTTGCTGTTAACACCATTAGCTCTTATTTCTTCAATTGAACGAACCCTAGGTTCTATGGCTACGCCTGATTTTTTCTTGTGTTTACCATCAGACGGAGCTCCGCTCCTCCAGGTTTAGCCCCCCATAGCTATGTTAGCAATTTTGTTTTTTGTTTCCTCTGAAAGTTTTTTTAATTTTTTAGCTCTTCAGAATCATTCCTAATTTTACGAATAGCTTCTAGTTGTTTTAGTTCGTTTTGAGACTTAACAGCATTTGATATTGCACTAGCTGTACTACCTACAGCAGCTGCTTCTTTTGCAGCAGATGTAATCAAATCTTTATTATTTTTAATTAAGTTAACGATACTTCCTATACCAGAAAAGATGCCAGCCCCTTCTTTTTGAATTGTTTCTACACTGTCATAATGGTAAACAGATTTCATAGATGGTTTATGAGCAATTTTGTTATTTGAAGCAAAATGTTTAAGATTGTGTTTATAAATTATAGGCATTTTTTAGGATTAAATTTGACTTTTGGGGGAAATTATTTACGTTAAGATTTACGTGTGTGAATGTCCAACAACTTCGTGATAGCTTTATTAATTTTCCGTTGCACTCTATCTATTGCGTCAAGTAGCGTGTGATGTATTTTAATTTCTTTTCTATTAACTTGCATTTTCTCCTGATTCATCTTCAACGCCGTTTTAAGAGCATTCAATTTAACTTTAAGAACATCTAATTGTCTTTTAACAGCATCTAACTCTTCTTTATTTCCTCTAGAGTTTTCTTGCAAATTTTTCTTTAATTCATTTTCTAAATTATTTTTAAGAGTTTTCATTTTATTAACTTTTTGATTAAGTGAGTTTACTTCATTTATTATTCTATTCATCTTTTTCATTTCTTGAGTAAATTCAGAACTCAATTCATCAACACTTTTTTGGAATGTAGTTCGTAACTGCTTTAAATTTTTTTTAATTCTTTCAAGTAGTTTTTCTATTTCATCTTCTAATTGTTCTTTCAATAATTTTATCTGTTGTTTATTTTTAATGACTGCAGATTTTAAATTTATAGAAAGCAATATTAAAATTTTTGATTGTTCTGAAATCTTTTTGAAAAGTTTTGCTATATCTGCTTCTAGCTCTCTATCCTTTTTATCAAGTTTTAATAATTTTTCGTTTAATGATTTGTCATTAAGTTTAAGCAACTTTAATTCATTCATCAGTGGAGCCAAAACATCGTTTATATATTTTTCTTTTAAGTCATTGATTTGTGTATCAACATATTGTTTATTTGTTAACTCTGTATTTTGTTGTGGAAGAATAGAAAGATGTAATGCGCCAGATAAAACGTCTCCAGTTTTCATGACATAATTTTCTATTTCTATTTCTGATTCACGATTATTCGGGATATATGCACTTCCACGAACATTTGGGAACATCATTTTTTAAAGATTAAAAAGTATTTTTTTCTCACATAAAAATAAAAAAAATGGAAAAAGCAAATTTAAAAAAATTATATTCGTCCGCATTATTATTCTTATTCGACGAGATCAACGGGATTTGAAAATAAATGTTTTGATAATAATAATAATAATAATCCATGTATAGATGTAAAGATTTTATTCGAATTACAAGCAGAAATATTTAGAGAACAGACTAAAGGTTTACCTTCTATAGAAACTAATTATTGCATTTTTCCTGGTGATCCATTTATTAAATTTATGGATATTGCAAGTAAGTATAATGATGTTGCATATGTTTTTATGGTAAACCTAAATAAAGAAAATATGGTTATAATAGGTCATAATAATGTTTATGGTTTTATTAAAGCAGTGTTGCCAATTAGTAATACTGATTGGGTAGAAACTAAAATAATTAATTATATCAATATTAGAGAATTAGTAAAAAAAATAAAATCTTTTTCAAAGGAAAAAATTAGATTATTTGTTGAGGAACATAACCAATATAACATTCACATAGAAAGTAAAAAACATAATGGAGAGTTACTATGTCAAGTTTATTATGGAGATACAATTTATAAACAAGAAACATCAGAAATGCCACAAAGATATGACAATGATACCTATATATAGGATTATATTCAAACTTAAATATTAATTTGTTGAAATCTTACATAAATGGTTTAGCTCAACAAGAGAAAATTTATATGTGGACAACACCTTATACTATTAACAATGACCATAATCATAATCATAATAATTTTAAAAAATCTTATAATAATAACTTTAAAGAATCTTATAATAATAATAATGATAATAATATAGATGATGATAATATAAATGATGATTCTGAAACATGTGAAAAAGGTGTAAATGGTAAAAAAGATTATAAAAATATTAGCAATTATAAAAATTTAAGTGAAGAAAAATTTATATCTCATACTGATGTACATGATATTAATACTACATATAATCAAAATTTATCTAAATTTCATTTTCTTACAATTGAAAATAATAATAATGGTATAGTTGAAGATACTGTTAGACAACTATGTGTCGGGTCTACAAAATTTAAATTAGGATTTACATCTAATCAATTTAAAATTTTATCATCTTTAATAAAAACTAAAAATGATTCAGATTATGGTGGTGTTATTAAATTTTCCAATAGAGATCAAAGACCAATATTTTTCTCTATTATATTATTATCAAATAATAAATCTAATTTAGAATTAGATATTCCCATCAGGGAATGGCATCCTATACCAAAAAGTGTAATTTATGATGTTGAAGAATCAATTTATGATGATGATGAAGAATCAATTGTTAGTGAAAATAAATTTAAATTATCTTTTGATAAAACGTTATATGATAAAACTTAATATGATAAAACTTAATGTGATAAAGAAAATAAAATAACTTAAGAACGTGAAATATATAATAATATATAATAGCTCTTTGATATTAGAATGTTTATATCTAAAATTAAAACACAATTTTTTTCTTTAAAAAATAAAAAAAATGGAAAATACCAAGTTTTATTGTGTCTTATGTAAAAGACAGTTGCAAACAAAAAGAAGTTATCAATCTCATTTAAATAGTAAAACGCATTTGCAAAATGTAGATCGAGTTGATGAAGGAAATATGTTAAAATTAAATAATTATATAAACTATCTAAAAAACATTACCTACTGATATAAAAGTTAAAAAAATATTTGATGATTATTCACATTCAGAATATAAAAAAGTTTTTAATAGTGAAGATGAGTCCATACCAGATGGAAGATATTTATTTAGCGATACTGATGAATTTAACGAAATAGATGAATTTGATGAAGCCGAACGAACCGAAGGTTCCAGGGCTTCGCCCATAACAGATATAAAATATTTATTTAATGAATCTGTTGAACATAATGAAACCGATGAAACTTTTTCCGATATTCTATCCAACTTTTATAATATATTTAAGAAATCTTTCAAATGTTATATGAATGTAGAAGTACTTTATACAAAAAATGGACTTGATGGAATTCCAGAAGATATAATACAAGGACATTTTACAAATTCACAAGAAATTCATAATGTAAATGATATACAACCCATATTTGAACAAATGATACTTAAATTAGAAAATTGTATAATTGAAGCCCAGTTACGTGAATCTGGTTGGAGATTTGTTAAAATACTATCTAAGAAAATAGTAATTGATAAATATAAAAATAACACTGGTGGTAGTTATGTTTCTTTGCCTTTCAGCTCACCACAAATAATCAACATAAAAAATGAAGATGATTATTGTTTTCTGTGGAGTATTATAGCACATTTACATCCTGCAGAATATCACAAGGAAAGACTAAGTCATTATAATAAAGAAGAATACATAAAGGAATTTGATCTCTCTGATGGCTTACATGAATTTCCATATGATTATAATAAGCTAACAAAGTTTCATAAAAAGAATAAAAATTTAGTAGAAGTAAATGTTTTTGAATTAAATGTGAATTATGTTTCTATTGGTAATATTACTCCATTTTACTCAGATTCAAAAAAATTTTATTTGAATAATAAAAATTTATGTCAATCAGAAATAGTATATGATAGAGGAAATTACATGCCGGCAGACGGTTCGTTTTAAATTATCCTAGTAGTTTCTCGTGTAAGAGTAGGCATGTAATATATTTGATCACATGTCAATCATGTGGGGTCCAGTATGTTGGACAGACAAAACAGCCATTACATTGTAGACTTAATGGGCATCGGCAGTCTGTTCAAAAGAATCATCTCAATACGTATTTAAGTAATCATTTTAATAGTTCTAATCACAGTTGGGATGATGTAAGTATACAAATTATTGACTTTGTCGATGTTCGTAATAAATCTGATACAGAAATTGCCTTCGAGCTTAACAGTAAGGAAGATTTTCATATAAGAACGCTGAACACCTTGCATCCTTTGGGTTTGAATGACAGAGTGTTAGGCGGAGGTTGCGCCTCTCAGAACACTGCAAATTCATTTTCATTTTTTAGTTCTCCTATTAGCAGACGTAAGAGAAGCCATGGCCTTAGGAAGTCGGGTAGAAAGAAATATCCTCCATCTAATAGTTGTGAGGATATTCTCAAGGAGCTTCAAGAGTTGATGAAGAGCAACAAAATAAGACATTTCTATAATTGCTTGAAATCGATTAGTGATAGCATGCTTAAAATTATGTATTCTAGGCTTCTTGATCAGTCGAATGACCTATCTTTCGTTTTGACAACATATGTTCATAGTAAATTATATAGAAACAAGAGGGATAGCTCTACCGAAGACAAAACGCATATAGTGATTCCTTTCAAGTCTCATTTAGTTGACAAACTTCATTTACCTTCTGTATTTAATGATAAAAGTGTCTGTGCTTTAGTTCCAGAAAAAGCGAAACATCTATATCCTCCCAAAGTGTACCATAAGCTTAATAACCCTATTTGTTTGAAATTCTTCAATTATAATAAGTTTCTTAATAGCCTGACAATTCAGGAAGTTGTTGGCATTTTACAGAGCGATTGCAGCTGTGACTCGATGACCAGTTTTGTTTATGAGCCTTATGGGCATGTTTTTACCGGTAATTTAGATATAATAAATGATCCAGGTCTCAGAGCTATATTCGCGTATGGCACTAAACACAGATTGTCTAGGTCAATATCATGGAAATCCATTCAAAAAGAGATCAGCGATTCCATAGATAATCATATATCTCGTGTGTCCAGTCGCCTTCACTTAAAAGTTGATGACTTCTCTATTTGGAAAAACAGGGTCATGATGTTAGTAAAGCACCGCATCTTTCGTTGTAAGTTGGGTGGGAAAGATAATGGCAGCAACGTTTGTGTTGATAAGGAGTTGCAAGATCTCCATAAAAACTTGATAGTCGTTCCTGTCGATAAAGCATCCAACAACTTTAGTTTCATATGTAAAAAGTTCTATCTCAAAATCCTGATGGACGAGCTTGGTTTTGACATAAATTCTTCCACTGCAGTAGGCAATGCAACTTATAAACCTGAGCTTATTTCTGATAAGGAAGTCTTTACTAAACACGTTAAAGATATGAAATCAAACTTTAATATTAATGTTAGTGACAAGGACCTTAAACTACCAAAACTTTTCTGGATTCCAAAATTGCATAAAAATCCTTATAAGTTTAGATTCATTGCCGGAGCCAGAAATTGTACAACTAAAAAGTTATCGGTGAATATCAACAAAGGTCTGAAAGTGATAAGAGAAAATTTCCATAGATACTGTGAGTCAATCAGGAGTAATACTGGTTATTCTTATTTTTGGAGTGTAGCCTCGACTCAAGATTTTTTGAGGAATATTTCTAACGTGAACGTCCACTCTATGCAAGTTTTTGACTTCTCTACTCTTTATACAAACTTAGATCAAGGTGCTATCAAGAATAATATTTTTTCCATCCTTGATCTCACATTCAATTCCACTAATCGTAGATACTTGTGTGTAGGATATGAGAAGTCGTTTTTCTCCAAAATCAAATATAAGGGGTATTCTTGTTATGACGTGGACTCTTTTAAGAAGGCTATTGATTTTATAGTGTCTGAAGTCTACATTTCTTTTTCCGGTTACGTGTTCAGACAAATTCGAGGAGTACCAATGGGAGGGAATTGCAGTCCTTTACTTGCCGACTTGTTTCTGTTAAATTGCGAATTTGCTTTTATGAAACAATTGGTTAAAAATAAAAAGTTTGGACTAGCTAAATTATTGTCAAACACTTCGAGATATATAGACGATATATGCGTAATAAATTACAAGCATTTCAATACCTTAATTCCGAAAATTTACCCGATGGAGCTTCTTGCAGATAGAAACGGAGTCAATGACAAAGCCGTTGTTTACCTCGATGTGAGACTCCAATCTAGTAGAGACGGTCTTCGAACCTCAATATATCATAAAGTGGAAGATTTTGATTTCCCTGTTGTTCTGTTGACATTTCCAGACAGTGCAATACCTTATAACATGGGAATTAATGTATTTGCCGGCCAGGTTTTACGTTATTGTCGCATCTGCTCACATCTTGAAGATCTAATTAAACGAATTAATATGACACTTTTTGTGATGAGCAGCAGAGGATATTGTAAGTCTAAAATGAAGGCATGTACTGAGAAAATCCTAACCGGTCATAACAATTTTCTAGTCAAGTTTGGATATTTCTCAGCCAGGCAGCTGACATCGCAGTGCGCATTTTAAACAATATAATTAACACTGTTTTCTTAACATTTTATTTTTTTTTTTATTGGTTATACCATTTCAGTATTTCACACATATATTTTAGTTTGTTTTGGATGTATCCGTCTTTTGCGGTTGTTTTGTTTTTGTTTTTACTATTACTATCAGTATTACTTATTATTACACATATCATTACTGTATTGATTTTAGAATGCCAGCCGCATATAAGTTTATGCGGGGCCCCGCCCGCCTGGGCTTGAGCGTTCAGGTAGAGGGGCCGAAACGCAACCAGGCGGGTACCTGCTGACGACTGGCTATTGTTTTATTTGTTTTAACGTTTGTTCTTTTTTTTTTTTTTTTTTTTTTTATCGCTAACTACCCTAGTGTGATGAATGGACTGTGTCGGTTACTGGTCTCCATGGGGTTGACATGGTGATTACTAAGTGTCTATTTATATATAAGTTCCTAATCAATCGAGCCTGAAACTTTGACCAAGGAGATCACTTGTTAAGCGGCCTTGTACGATCTCGTACACTTAAGGGTGAAGTCCAGCCCGTATAGCGCTATGTTATGGACCCCCGGGTAGGTCCGCCCGGCACGCAATCAGATCCGTCAAGTCTTTGTGCTTAAAGACCTTCATGCATTCATGCATTTGTCGAGGATCACAAGTCAGAGGACCATTAGGGGTAAGGTCCAGCCCCGCTTTAGAAGCGCTGAGTGAAAAATGGACTAGTGGGAAGGTCCTCCACACCGATCTCGTCAAGTTTGGCTCTAAAATGTAGTCCTAGGATAGTCAAAAGTTTGACGCGCCTTGAACGTTTAATGTCTGCCGGTGGGAACGCACCACCTGTCCTCTTAAGGACAAACCTTAAGTCTTATTAACTATAAGTTTATTAAAATTATGAAACATGTAGACATCGTTATGGGAATGTCCCAGCTTCAATTGCTAACACAGTAAGTCTGCAGATGCTGGTGGTTTATGACCCCGCTATTGGACCTCTGCTGGCAGGCGAAAGCCTCACGTTCTTATAGCGGTTTATTAATGACATCGGTAGTTGTGTTAGGTCTAAGTACCAATTAGATAGCAAGGATCTAAAGTCCAACCTCTGAAAGGATTCCTTGCTTAGTATGGGGTCCTGGCATTTGAAATATGGATATAATGCAAACTAAAGTGTATGACGTTAATGCGAAGGAGTGGATAGCGCCCTCCACATGCGTCAGTAGTGTTGATGTCTGTGGCAGCAAAAGATGCCTATGTTGTAAATCTCTTGACACTAATACTACTTTTAAGAGTTTTAGTACCGGCAGACGGTTCGTTTTAAATTATCCTAGTAGTTTCTCGTGTAAGAGTAGGCATGTAATATATTTGATCACATGTCAATCATGTGGGGTCCAGTATGTTGGACAGACAAAACAGCCATTACATTGTAGACTTAATGGGCATCGGCAGTCTGTTCAAAAGAATCATCTCAATACGTATTTAAGTAATCATTTTAATAGTTCTAATCACAGTTGGGATGATGTAAGTATACAAATTATTGACTTTGTCGATGTTCGTAATAAATCTGATACAGAAATTGCCTTCGAGCTTAACAGTAAGGAAGATTTTCATATAAGAACGCTGAACACCTTGCATCCTTTGGGTTTGAATGACAGAGTGTTAGGCGGAGGTTGCGCCTCTCAGAACACTGCAAATTCATTTTCATTTTTTAGTTCTCCTATTAGCAGACGTAAGAGAAGCCATGGCCTTAGGAAGTCGGGTAGAAAGAAATATCCTCCATCTAATAGTTGTGAGGATATTCTCAAGGAGCTTCAAGAGTTGATGAAGAGCAACAAAATAAGACATTTCTATAATTGCTTGAAATCGATTAGTGATAGCATGCTTAAAATTATGTATTCTAGGCTTCTTGATCAGTCGAATGACCTATCTTTCGTTTTGACAACATATGTTCATAGTAAATTATATAGAAACAAGAGGGATAGCTCTACCGAAGACAAAACGCATATAGTGATTCCTTTCAAGTCTCATTTAGTTGACAAACTTCATTTACCTTCTGTATTTAATGATAAAAGTGTCTGTGCTTTAGTTCCAGAAAAAGCGAAACATCTATATCCTCCCAAAGTGTACCATAAGCTTAATAACCCTATTTGTTTGAAATTCTTCAATTATAATAAGTTTCTTAATAGCCTGACAATTCAGGAAGTTGTTGGCATTTTACAGAGCGATTGCAGCTGTGACTCGATGACCAGTTTTGTTTATGAGCCTTATGGGCATGTTTTTACCGGTAATTTAGATATAATAAATGATCCAGGTCTCAGAGCTATATTCGCGTATGGCACTAAACACAGATTGTCTAGGTCAATATCATGGAAATCCATTCAAAAAGAGATCAGCGATTCCATAGATAATCATATATCTCGTGTGTCCAGTCGCCTTCACTTAAAAGTTGATGACTTCTCTATTTGGAAAAACAGGGTCATGATGTTAGTAAAGCACCGCATCTTTCGTTGTAAGAAGTTGGGTGGGAAAGATAATGGCAGCAACGTTTGTGTTGATAAGGAGTTGCAAGATCTCCATAAAAACTTGATAGTCGTTCCTGTCGATAAACCATCCAACAACTTTAGTTTCATATGTAAAAAGTTCTATCTCAAAATCCTGATGGACGAGCTTGGTTTTGACATAGATTCTTCCACTGCAGTAGGCAATGCAACTTATAAACCTGAGCTTATTTCTGATAAGGAAGTCCTTACTAAACACGTTAAAGATATGAAATCAAACTTTAATATTAATGTTAGTGACAAGGACCTTAAACTACCAAAACTTTTCTGGATTCCAAAATTGCATAAAAATCCTTATAAGTTTAGATTCATTGCCGGAGCCAGAAATTGTACAACTAAAAAGTTATCGGTGAATATCAACAAAGGTCTGAAAGTGATAAGAGAAAATTTCCATAGATACTGTGAGTCAATCAGGAGTAATACTGGTTATTCTTATTTTTGGAGTGTAGCCTCGACTCAAGATTTTTTGAGGAATATTTCTAACGTGAACGTCCACTCTATGCAAGTTTTTGACTTCTCTACTCTTTATACAAACTTAGATCAAGGTGCTATCAAGAATAATATTTTTTCCATCCTTGATCTCACATTCAATTCCACTAATCGTAGATACTTGTGTGTAGGATATGAGAAGTCGTTTTTCTCCAAAATCAAATATAAGGGGTATTCTTGTTATGACGTGGACTCTTTTAAGAAGGCTATTGATTTTATAGTGTCTGAAGTCTACATTTCTTTTTCCGGTTACGTGTTCAGACAAATTCGAGGAGTACCAATGGGAGGGAATTGCAGTCCTTTACTTGCCGACTTGTTTCTGTTAAATTGCGAATTTGCTTTTATGAAACAATTGGTTAAAAATAAAAAGTTTGGACTAGCTAAATTATTGTCAAACACTTCGAGATATATAGACGATATATGCGTAATAAATTACAAGCATTTCAATACCTTAATTCCGAAAATTTACCCGATGGAGCTTCTTGCAGATAGAAACGGAGTCAACGACAAAGCCGTTGTTTACCTCGATGTGAGACTCCAATCTAGTAGAGACGGTCTTCGAACCTCAATATATCATAAAGTGGAAGATTTTGATTTCCCTGTTGTTCTGTTGACATTTCCAGACAGTGCAATACCTTATAACATGGGAATTAATGTATTTGCCGGCCAGGTTTTACGTTATTGTCGCATCTGCTCACATCTTGAAGATCTAATTAAACGAATTAATATGACACTTTTTGTGATGAGCAGCAGAGGATATTGTAAGTCTAAAATGAAGGCATGTACTGAGAAAATCCTAACCGGTCATAACAATTTTCTAGTCAAGTTTGGATATTTCTCAGCCAGGCAGCTGACATCGCAGTGCGCATTTTAAACAATATAATTAACACTGTTTTCTTAACATTTTATTTTTTTTTATTGGTTATACCATTTCAGTATTTCACACATATATTTTAGTTTGTTTTGGATGTATCCGTCTTTTGCGGTTGTTTTGTTTTTGTTTTTACTATTACTATCAGTATTACTTATTATTACACATATCATTACTGTATTGATTTTAGAATGCCAGCCGCATATAAGTTTATGCGGGGCCCCGCCCGCCTGGGCTTGAGCGTTCAGGTAGAGGGGCCGAAACGCAACCAGGCGGGTACCTGCTGACGACTGGCTATTGTTTTATTTGTTTTAACGTTTGTTCTTTTTTTTTTTTATCGCTAACTACCCTAGTGTGATGAATGGACTGTGTCGGTTACTGGTCTCCATGGGGTTGACATGGTGATTACTAAGTGTCTATTTATATATAAGTTCCTAATCAATCGAGCCTGAAACTTTGACCAAGGAGATCACTTGTTAAGCGGCCTTGTACGATCTCGTACACTTAAGGGTGAAGTCCAGCCCGTATAGCGCTATGTTATGGACCCCCGGGTAGGTCCGCCCGGCACGCAATCAGATCCGTCAAGTCTTTGTGCTTAAAGACCTTCATGCATTCATGCATTTGTCGAGGATCACAAGTCAGAGGACCATTAGGGGTAAGGTCCAGCCCCGCTTTAGAAGCGCTGAGTGAAAAATGGACTAGTGGGAAGGTCCTCCACACCGATCTCGTCAAGTTTGGCTCTAAAATGTAGTCCTAGGATAGTCAAAAGTTTGACGCGCCTTGAACGTTTAATGTCTGCCGGTGGGAACGCACCACCTGTCCTCTTAAGGACAAACCTTAAGTCTTATTAACTATAAGTTTATTAAAATTATGAAACATGTAGACATCGTTATGGGAATGTCCCAGCTTCAATTGCTAACACAGTAAGTCTGCAGATGCTGGTGGTTTATGACCCCGCTACTGGACCTCTGCTGGCAGGCGAAAGCCTCACATTCTTATAGCGGTTTATTAATGACATCGGTAGTTGTGTTAGGTCTAAGTACCAATTAGATAGCAAGGATCTAAAGTCCAACCTCTGAAAGGATTCCTTGCTTAGTATGGGGTCCTGGCATTTGAAATATGGATATAATGCAAACTAAAGTGTATGACGTTAATGCGAAGGAGTGGATAGCGCCCTCCACATGCGTCAGTAGTGTTGATGTCTGTGGCAGCAAAAGATGCCTATGTTGTAAATCTCTTGACACTAATACTACTTTTAAGAGTTTTAGTACCGGCAGACGGTTCGTTTTAAATTATCCTAGTAGTTTCTCGTGTAAGAGTAGGCATGTAATATATTTGATCACATGTCAATCATGTGGGGTCCAGTATGTTGGACAGACAAAACAGCCATTACATTGTAGACTTAATGGGCATCGGCAGTCTGTTCAAAAGAATCATCTCAATACGTATTTAAGTAATCATTTTAATAGTTCTAATCACAGTTGGGATGATGTAAGTATACAAATTATTGACTTTGTCGATGTTCGTAATAAATCTGATACAGAAATTGCCTTCGAGCTTAACAGTAAGGAAGATTTTCATATAAGAACGCTGAACACCTTGCATCCTTTGGGTTTGAATGACAGAGTGTTAGGCGGAGGTTGCGCCTCTCAGAACACTGCAAATTCATTTTCATTTTTTAGTTCTCCTATTAGCAGACGTAAGAGAAGCCATGGCCTTAGGAAGTCGGGTAGAAAGAAATATCCTCCATCTAATAGTTGTGAGGATATTCTCAAGGAGCTTCAAGAGTTGATGAAGAGCAACAAAATAAGACATTTCTATAATTGCTTGAAATCGATTAGTGATAGCATGCTTAAAATTATGTATTCTAGGCTTCTTGATCAGTCGAATGACCTATCTTTCGTTTTGACAACATATGTTCATAGTAAATTATATAGAAACAAGAGGGATAGCTCTACCGAAGACAAAACGCATATAGTGATTCCTTTCAAGTCTCATTTAGTTGACAAACTTCATTTACCTTCTGTATTTAATGATAAAAGTGTCTGTGCTTTAGTTCCAGAAAAAGCGAAACATCTATATCCTCCCAAAGTGTACCATAAGCTTAATAACCCTATTTGTTTGAAATTCTTCAATTATAATAAGTTTCTTAATAGCCTGACAATTCAGGAAGTTGTTGGCATTTTACAGAGCGATTGCAGCTGTGACTCGATGACCAGTTTTGTTTATGAGCCTTATGGGCATGTTTTTACCGGTAATTTAGATATAATAAATGATCCAGGTCTCAGAGCTATATTCGCGTATGGCACTAAACACAGATTGTCTAGGTCAATATCATGGAAATCCATTCAAAAAGAGATCAGCGATTCCATAGATAATCATATATCTCGTGTGTCCAGTCGCCTTCACTTAAAAGTTGATGACTTCTCTATTTGGAAAAACAGGGTCATGATGTTAGTAAAGCACCGCATCTTTCGTTGTAAGAAGTTGGGTGGGAAAGATAATGGCAGCAACGTTTGTGTTGATAAGGAGTTGCAAGATCTCCATAAAAACTTGATAGTCGTTCCTGTCGATAAAGCATCCAACAACTTTAGTTTCATATGTAAAAAGTTCTATCTCAAAATCCTGATGGACGAGCTTGGTTTTGACATAGATTCTTCCACTGCAGTAGGCAATGCAACTTATAAACCTGAGCTTATTTCTGATAAGGAAGTCCTTACTAAACACGTTAAAGATATGAAATCAAACTTTAATATTAATGTTAGTGACAAGGACCTTAAACTACCAAAACTTTTCTGGATTCCAAAATTGCATAAAAATCCTTATAAGTTTAGATTCATTGCCGGAGCCAGAAATTGTACAACTAAAAAGTTATCGGTGAATATCAACAAAGGTCTGAAAGTGATAAGAGAAAATTTCCATAGATACTGTGAGTCAATCAGGAGTAATACTGGTTATTCTTATTTTTGGAGTGTAGCCTCGACTCAAGATTTTTTGAGGAATATTTCTAACGTGAACGTCCACTCTATGCAAGTTTTTGACTTCTCTACTCTTTATACAAACTTAGATCAAGGTGCTATCAAGAATAATATTTTTTCCATCCTTGATCTCACATTCAATTCCACTAATCGTAGATACTTGTGTGTAGGATATGAGAAGTCGTTTTTCTCCAAAATCAAATATAAGGGGTATTCTTGTTATGACGTGGACTCTTTTAAGAAGGCTATTGATTTTATAGTGTCTGAAGTCTACATTTCTTTTTCCGGTTACGTGTTCAGACAAATTCGAGGAGTACCAATGGGAGGGAATTGCAGTCCTTTACTTGCCGACTTGTTTCTGTTAAATTGCGAATTTGCTTTTATGAAACAATTGGTTAAAAATAAAAAGTTTGGACTAGCTAAATTATTGTCAAACACTTCGAGATATATAGACGATATATGCGTAATAAATTACAAGCATTTCAATACCTTAATTCCGAAAATTTACCCGATGGAGCTTCTTGCAGATAGAAACGGAGTCAATGACAAAGCCGTTGTTTACCTCGATGTGAGACTCCAATCTAGTAGAGACGGTCTTCGAACCTCAATATATCATAAAGTGGAAGATTTTGATTTCCCTGTTGTTCTGTTGACATTTCCAGACAGTGCAATACCTTATAACATGGGAATTAATGTATTTGCCGGCCAGGTTTTACGTTATTGTCGCATCTGCTCACATCTTGAAGATCTAATTAAACGAATTAATATGACACTTTTTGTGATGAGCAGCAGAGGATATTGTAAGTCTAAAATGAAGGCATGTACTGAGAAAATCCTAACCGGTCATAACAATTTTCTAGTCAAGTTTGGATATTTCTCAGCCAGGCAGCTGACATCGCAGTGCGCATTTTAAACAATATAATTAACACTGTTTTCTTAACATTTTATTTTTTTTTTATTGGTTATACCATTTCAGTATTTCACACATATATTTTAGTTTGTTTTGGATGTATCCGTCTTTTGCGGTTGTTTTGTTTTTGTTTTTACTATTACTATCAGTATTACTTATTATTACACATATCATTACTGTATTGATTTTAGAATGCCAGCCGCATATAAGTTTATGCGGGGCCCCGCCCGCCTGGGCTTGAGCGTTCAGGTAGAGGGGCCGAAACGCAACCAGGCGGGTACCTGCTGACGACTGGCTATTGTTTTATTTGTTTTAACGTTTGTTCTTTTTTTTTTTTTATCGCTAACTACCCTAGTGTGATGAATGGACTGTGTCGGTTACTGGTCTCCATGGGGTTGACATGGTGATTACTAAGTGTCTATTTATATATAAGTTCCTAATCAATCGAGCCTGAAACTTTGACCAAGGAGATCACTTGTTAAGCGGCCTTGTACGATCTCGTACACTTAAGGGTGAAGTCCAGCCCGTATAGCGCTATGTTATGGACCCCCGGGTAGGTCCGCCCGGCACGCAATCAGATCCGTCAAGTCTTTGTGCTTAAAGACCTTCATGCATTCATGCATTTGTCGAGGATCACAAGTCAGAGGACCATTAGGGGTAAGGTCCAGCCCCGCTTTAGAAGCGCTGAGTGAAAAATGGACTAGTGGGAAGGTCCTCCACACCGATCTCGTCAAGTTTGGCTCTAAAATGTAGTCCTAGGATAGTCAAAAGTTTGACGCGCCTTGAACGTTTAATGTCTGCCGGTGGGAACGCACCACCTGTCCTCTTAAAGACAAACCTTAAGTCTTATTAACTATAAGTTTATTAAAATTATGAAACATGTAGACATCGTTATGGGAATGTCCCAGCTTCAATTGCTAACACAGTAAGTCTGCAGATGCTGGTGGTTTATGACCCCGCTACTGGACCTCTGCTGGCAGGCGAAAGCCTCACATTCTTATAGCGGTTTATTAATGACATCGGTAGTTGTGTTAGGTCTAAGTACCAATTAGATAGCAAGGATCTAAAGTCCAACCTCTGAAAGGATTCCTTGCTTAGTATGGGGTCCTGGCATTTGAAATATGGATATAATGCAAACTAAAGTGTATGACGTTAATGCGAAGGAGTGGATAGCGCCCTCCACATGCGTCAGTAGTGTTGATGTCTGTGGCAGCAAAAGATGCCTATGTTGTAAATCTCTTGACACTAATACTACTTTTAAGAGTTTTAGTACCGGCAGACGGTTCGTTTTAAATTATCCTAGTAGTTTCTCGTGTAAGAGTAGGCATGTAATATATTTGATCACATGTCAATCATGTGGGGTCCAGTATGTTGGACAGACAAAACAGCCATTACATTGTAGACTTAATGGGCATCGGCAGTCTGTTCAAAAGAATCATCTCAATACGTATTTAAGTAATCATTTTAATAGTTCTAATCACAGTTGGGATGATGTAAGTATACAAATTATTGACTTTGTCGATGTTCGTAATAAATCTGATACAGAAATTGCCTTCGAGCTTAACAGTAAGGAAGATTTTCATATAAGAACGCTGAACACCTTGCATCCTTTGGGTTTGAATGACAGAGTGTTAGGCGGAGGTTGCGCCTCTCAGAACACTGCAAATTCATTTTCATTTTTTAGTTCTCCTATTAGCAGACGTAAGAGAAGCCATGGCCTTAGGAAGTCGGGTAGAAAGAAATATCCTCCATCTAATAGTTGTGAGGATATTCTCAAGGAGCTTCAAGAGTTGATGAAGAGCAACAAAATAAGACATTTCTATAATTGCTTGAAATCGATTAGTGATAGCATGCTTAAAATTATGTATTCTAGGCTTCTTGATCAGTCGAATGACCTATCTTTCGTTTTGACAACATATGTTCATAGTAAATTATATAGAAACAAGAGGGATAGCTCTACCGAAGACAAAACGCATATAGTGATTCCTTTCAAGTCTCATTTAGTTGACAAACTTCATTTACCTTCTGTATTTAATGATAAAAGTGTCTGTGCTTTAGTTCCAGAAAAAGCGAAACATCTATATCCTCCCAAAGTGTACCATAAGCTTAATAACCCTATTTGTTTGAAATTCTTCAATTATAATAAGTTTCTTAATAGCCTGACAATTCAGGAAGTTGTTGGCATTTTACAGAGCGATTGCAGCTGTGACTCGATGACCAGTTTTGTTTATGAGCCTTATGGGCATGTTTTTACCGGTAATTTAGATATAATAAATGATCCAGGTCTCAGAGCTATATTCGCGTATGGCACTAAACACAGATTGTCTAGGTCAATATCATGGAAATCCATTCAAAAAGAGATCAGCGATTCCATAGATAATCATATATCTCGTGTGTCCAGTCGCCTTCACTTAAAAGTTGATGACTTCTCTATTTGGAAAAACAGGGTCATGATGTTAGTAAAGCACCGCATCTTTCGTTGTAAGAAGTTGGGTGGGAAAGATAATGGCAGCAACGTTTGTGTTGATAAGGAGTTGCAAGATCTCCATAAAAACTTGATAGTCGTTCCTGTCGATAAAGCATCCAACAACTTTAGTTTCATATGTAAAAAGTTCTATCTCAAAATCCTGATGGACGAGCTTGGTTTTGACATAGATTCTTCCACTGCAGTAGGCAATGCAACTTATAAACCTGAGCTTATTTCTGATAAGGAAGTCCTTACTAAACACGTTAAAGATATGAAATCAAACTTTAATATTAATGTTAGTGACAAGGACCTTAAACTACCAAAACTTTTCTGGATTCCAAAATTGCATAAAAATCCTTATAAGTTTAGATTCATTGCCGGAGCCAGAAATTGTACAACTAAAAAGTTATCGGTGAATATCAACAAAGGTCTGAAAGTGATAAGAGAAAATTTCCATAGATACTGTGAGTCAATCAGGAGTAATACTGGTTATTCTTATTTTTGGAGTGTAGCCTCGACTCAAGATTTTTTGAGGAATATTTCTAACGTGAACGTCCACTCTATGCAAGTTTTTGACTTCTCTACTCTTTATACAAACTTAGATCAAGGTGCTATCAAGAATAATATTTTTTCCATCCTTGATCTCACATTCAATTCCACTAATCGTAGATACTTGTGTGTAGGATATGAGAAGTCGTTTTTCTCCAAAATCAAATATAAGGGGTATTCTTGTTATGACGTGGACTCTTTTAAGAAGGCTATTGATTTTATAGTGTCTGAAGTCTACATTTCTTTTTCCGGTTACGTGTTCAGACAAATTCGAGGAGTACCAATGGGAGGGAATTGCAGTCCTTTACTTGCCGACTTGTTTCTGTTAAATTGCGAATTTGCTTTTATGAAACAATTGGTTAAAAATAAAAAGTTTGGACTAGCTAAATTATTGTCAAACACTTCGAGATATATAGACGATATATGCGTAATAAATTACAAGCATTTCAATACCTTAATTCCGAAAATTTACCCGATGGAGCTTCTTGCAGATAGAAACGGAGTCAACGACAAAGCCGTTGTTTACCTCGATGTGAGACTCCAATCTAGTAGAGACGGTCTTCGAACCTCAATATATCATAAAGTGGAAGATTTTGATTTCCCTGTTGTTCTGTTGACATTTCCAGACAGTGCAATACCTTATAACATGGGAATTAATGTATTTGCCGGCCAGGTTTTACGTTATTGTCGCATCTGCTCACATCTTGAAGATCTAATTAAACGAATTAATATGACACTTTTTGTGATGAGCAGCAGAGGATATTGTAAGTCTAAAATGAAGGCATGTACTGAGAAAATCCTAACCGGTCATAACAATTTTCTAGTCAAGTTTGGATATTTCTCAGCCAGGCAGCTGACATCGCAGTGCGCATTTTAAACAATATAATTAACACTGTTTTCTTAACATTTTATTTTTTTTTATTGGTTATACCATTTCAGTATTTCACACATATATTTTAGTTTGTTTTGGATGTATCCGTCTTTTGCGGTTGTTTTGTTTTTGTTTTTACTATTACTATCAGTATTACTTATTATTACACATATCATTACTGTATTGATTTTAGAATGCCAGCCGCATATAAGTTTATGCGGGGCCCCGCCCGCCTGGGCTTGAGCGTTCAGGTAGAGGGGCCGAAACGCAACCAGGCGGGTACCTGCTGACGACTGGCTATTGTTTTATTTGTTTTAACGTTTGTTCTTTTTTTTTTTATCGCTAACTACCCTAGTGTGATGAATGGACTGTGTCGGTTACTGGTCTCCATGGGGTTGACATGGTGATTACTAAGTGTCTATTTATATATAAGTTCCTAATCAATCGAGCCTGAAACTTTGACCAAGGAGATCACTTGTTAAGCGGCCTTGTACGATCTCGTACACTTAAGGGTGAAGTCCAGCCCGTATAGCGCTATGTTATGGACCCCCGGGTAGGTCCGCCCGGCACGCAATCAGATCCGTCAAGTCTTTGTGCTTAAAGACCTTCATGCATTCATGCATTTGTCGAGGATCACAAGTCAGAGGACCATTAGGGGTAAGGTCCAGCCCCGCTTTAGAAGCGCTGAGTGAAAAATGGACTAGTGGGAAGGTCCTCCACACCGATCTCGTCAAGTTTGGCTCTAAAATGTAGTCCTAGGATAGTCAAAAGTTTGACGCGCCTTGAACGTTTAATGTCTGCCGGTGGGAACGCACCACCTGTCCTCTTAAGGACAAACCTTAAGTCTTATTAACTATAAGTTTATTAAAATTATGAAACATGTAGACATCGTTATGGGAATGTCCCAGCTTCAAATGCATCATAATATTTTTTACCAAGGAAATATAATATGCACTAAAAAATTTGAAATTGTTAAAACATTATCACCAATAATGATTAATCATAATAATGATAAAAGACGTAATTATAATTATAATTATGATTCCCATTATTCACCTTTATCTTTGGAATATCAACAAAAATTACAAAATTTACATGAAATTTTACAAAATTGTAAAACAGAATATTATCATCAAGTAAAATTGTTAGTACAAGAATATCACCATAAATATCAAAATAAGATAGAAACGATTCAAGAATTAAATAAAGACAATAAAGAATTAAATGAGGACAATGAAGAAATAAATGAATGTTTTAAAAAATGTCAACAGCAATATAAAGAACAATATAATAAAGAATACGAACAACAGCTACAAATATTAAATCAAAATTATCAACAGTCTGAAAAAGATTTTCAGAGACATATCGACTTAACACATGAAATATATCAAGATAAATTTGAAAAATTAAAACAAACAAAACAACCAGCACAAGCGAATATATTATATTATCAGGGTCATTTTATATTGTGTAAAGATGTTTCTATATTTACAAAAACTTCAGATAATACAAATTTTCCTTGTCTTCAATGTATGACAAGGTTTAGAACTTTAGAAGAAATGAATAGACATTTGGAGAATTGTCAACAAATTAAAGCAGTCAGAAACACATTTCCAAAAGATGATTATTTAGAATATAATAAATGGTATTTAAAAAAAATAAAGTACCCTTTACTATTTATTGTGATTTTGAAGCATATAATGTTAATATGACAAAAAATTCTGAAAATGATAATTCTGAAAATGATAATTATGAAAAAAGTGCAGCTGAACAAAGTAAAGAAAAATATTTATTTGAACAAAAACCATTATGTTGGGGAATGTACATTCATTCAAATTATCCTGAATTATTTAAATCAGAATATTATCAATACTTTGGTGAAGATAGTTCAGAAATGTTTACAAAGAAAGTAGAAGAATTACAAAATTATTTTTCACAATTGTTTGAAATAAATATACCCATGATGCCATTAACAAAAAAAGAAAAATTAAATTTTATTAATGAAACAAAATGTTATTACTGTGGAAAAGAATTTACAAAAAATTATAAAAATGGCAAAGGTAGATATATTGATAAGCGAAGCGACGGCTCTGCCGTCAAAGTAAAAGATCATGATCATCTAAATGGATTATATAGAGGTGCAGCGCATAATTCTTGTAATCTTAATGCTAATAAATTTAAATATAACTTTGTTCCTTTATATTTCTACAATGGTTCTAAATATGATTTCCATCTAGTAATGAAAGATTTATTTTCATCTGAAAAATTACAACAACAACAAATAAATGTACTATGTAAAACAGAAGAAGAATATTTTTCAATGCAAATAGGTTGTATTAGAATTTTAGATGCATTTAGATTTTTTACTCCTTATTCATTAGATGTTATGGGAAAAACTTTGAAACCTGAACAATGTAAAATATTAAATAAATATAATTTAAAACCTTTAAAAGGAATATTTCCGTATGAATATATAACTGGAGATATAAATAGAATAAATGAAATAATGAAAGAACAAAAACCTCCTCCAATAAATAAATTTAAATCAACATTAAAACAATCACAATTATCTGAAGAAGATTATGCAGAAGCTGAAAAGAATTGGAGAGAGTTAAATTGTAGAACAATGTACGATTACACAATGAAATATCTTCAGATAGATGTATTAATACTTACTGATCTTTTTGAAAACTTTCGTGATATGTGTTTAGAATACTATGGAATAGATCCATGTTATTGTTATTCTACACCAGGTTTAACATGGTTAGCAGGATTAAAACATACTTGTGTTAAACTTAAGCATTATAAAGAAAATACATATGATAAATTATTATTTTTTGAATCTGGAATTAGAGGTGGAGTTTCATCAGTTTTAGGTAATCGTTATGTACAGTGTTACAATAAAAAAGTAAATCTTGATGATTATGGAATAATGAAACCTTTATCTCCAGAAGAAAGCGATCAGTTTATAAAATTGTTTAATCAAAATATAGATGGACTTATATCAAATGAAGAGAGTCAAGCAGCAGTTAATGAATACATGAGAGAAAACTATTTGTTATATTATGATTTTTATAGCTTATATTCTTCTTGCATGATACAAGAATTACCAACAGGTGAAATGTCATGGTGTAATATTCTTGATTATCAAAAAACATATGATGGAAAGTATAATCATGGTTATATATATGAAGTTGATTTAGTATACCCTGATGAAATAAAAGATAAAACAAAATATTTTCCTTTCTGTCCCGAAAACAAAATTCCCAATATAGAAGATTTTTCAGATTATCAAAAATCTTTAATTCCTAAGAAATACAGACCAACAAAAAAACTTATGTTAACACAAAGCAATAAAGGAAAGTATGTTGTTGAAGGAAGAATGCTAGATTGGTATTTAGAACATGGAATGATTCTCACCAAAATACATCGAAAACTAGAGTATAGAAAATCTAGGTGGTTAAAAAATTATATAGAGTTCAATATTGAAAAACGTAAAATAGCTAAAAGAAATAAAGATGATTTTGGAAACGTGTTCTTCAAATTAATGAATAATGCATTTTATGGTAAGACTTTAGAAAATGTGCGTAATAGACAAAATATTGAAATAGTTTATGATAAAGATAGGTTTCAAAATTTAACAAGGAAACCTACATATAAAAGAACTACTAGATTTAGTGATGAACTATGTGCTGTACATTTACGTCGAATCAGCGTAAAACATGATAAGTTTAATTTTATTGGATTCACTATATTAGAATTAGCTAAACTATTTATGTATAGATTTATATATGATCATTTAGCACCTGCTTATGGCAAAAACTATAAATTACACTTTACAGATACCGATTATGTTTTCTTAGAATTAACAATACCGTATAATTCTTCACTTGATGAAAAAATTGATAAAATAAAAGATGTCATTCATCCTTCTGATTTATGTAAAGTAAAAGATGAATTAGAAGGAAATGAAGATTTCATAACAGAAGCTATATTTTTAAAATCTGAAGGTTATTGTTATAACACAACTAATAATATTAAAACACATAAAACATTAAAAGGAATTTCAAAGGCATCAGTGGCTAATCAAATAACATTTCAAGATTATAAAAATGTATTATTTAATAATGGAATAAAAACAGCATGTAATTATAAACTTAATTCAAAAAAACATAAAATGTATTTAAAAGAAGAACATAAATTAGCATTAGATCCATTTGATGATAAAAGAAAAATTTTACCTGATGGAATAACTACTTCACCTTTTTAATTTTCTAATTTCTAAGATAGACAAATTTGATATATACATAAAATAAAAAATAAATAAAATATTATAACACTATATTTGTATATTTTTTATCACTCGGTAAACAAATGTTCTATAACTCTATCATGAATTTTTTTATCAATATTAATTGTAATGAAGCCATAATCTTTTGACCAAGCATTGTTACACGATTGTTTAAATTCATCTTTATTTCTTACGCATAAATCTCTTAACAAATCACTTAAGTTTCTTGCATTTATTTCAAATAGTATATATATATCTGCATTCTTTCTAATAACACTTCCATCTAATGAATACATACTTTGTGTTAAACAAAAAACACTACAGTTGTTATGTCTACCTCTTGTGAAATAATTTCTCTGAACTGACTGATTTCTATCATTAACACAATCATCGAAAGTTACACAATGTTTCATTGTTTTATCTAGTTTACTAGGATCTTGCATATTACCACAATCATCCATTAATTGCATCTTTATATGCTTATTTTTATTGGATACAACTAACTGATTATTTTTTGCTGCTTCTTCACACCACGAACTTTTATTTCTTCTTCATCTTCATATTTTTCATATTCTTTGAATAATGAAGCAATTGCTGTTTTTTTAAGATTATTTTCAAATCCATATTTTAAAAATTGATAGACGGGTTGTTCTGCTGTTGTTGTATAAATTATAAGATTGTTATAATCCAAAAAAATCTGGAGTCGTTAAAATTTTAAATAATAGATACGTTTTTCCACAACCTGATCTTCCGCAAATAACTGACAAAACTTTATTAAATAAATTTGGATGATGATTAAATTTGAGTTTTTTTAATTTAATGGGGGAAATTCACTCATTTTTTAATAAAAAAATTTATTTTTATTTTTAAAGAAGAAGAAGAAAATTAAACTTCTCTAGCTTCGCGTGGGAGTTTATACCTCTCGAACGGGAGTTTATACCTCCCGAACCAAAAGATCTATCATAATCTCTTCACCTCCAAAATTTATTTCTTGTCCTTTCTCATCAGTGATTCTCATGTTAATGTTGTTAATAGTTTTTCTTGTAATAGGGAAATATATTAATGTTTGTGGAATTACATTTAATCTATAACCAATGGGTACAGTAAAAGCTGGAAAACTGAATATTGAATTTGACAATTTACCATTTATATATCCTCCTTCAATAATGTCACAATGTACAACAATTGAATTTATTTCAGTTATTTTTGGAATCTTCTCACCTAAATGATAACCTTGACTATAGGTTTGATTACTAAAGCCTAATAGCTTTGACAATGATCTATCATGATTAAAATCAACTTGATGATTTTCGTCTAAAGTAAGAGAAAATTTATTAACTGCCGGTTCAACTGCAAAATGTAATTGTTTCTTATCTTTAAATGGTATACCTAAATGTCTCTTAACTTCATTTGATATTGTTTCAACTTCGTAAGAACCAGGAAGAAAAGTTAGTACTTTCCACATTTTGCCTTTATCAGTAGAATATCTAAATTGATCATTCACATCTTTGATAACGTTTTGAATAGTGTTAAATGTGGAGAAACTAGTCAATGCAATTTGATAATTTTTATTTTGTTCCAAATGTAGAATGGGTTCTAAATTACAAGTGTGTGATGAAGTAGTTGTTATAATTTTTAACGTCGTACTAAATTTTGATGAACCCAAACTCTCTGTTAGATTTTCTAAATGATTATTAATTTTGTCTAAATCTGCTGATGATAATTCTTTCGAAGACATTCTTTAGTTAAAATTTTGAATAAATACTTTTTTATAAATAGATTAAAAACAACAACATATTTCAGCTATACTTTTATAATTCTCTTCATTTAGAATCTTCTTTTCTAACAGTCTTTTCAATATAGCATGAATTTCATTGAAACTAGAATTATGTCCTTCTTTTATTGCAGATATTAAAATATTTAATCTATTTAGTAATTCTTGTGGATCATTTGGTAAGAATACAGTTGTTTCTGTTTTAAAACCTTTTGCTACTTTAACTCCCGTTGATAATAAATTTTCTAATTCTCTATAACGTTTAAGAGATTTTACTGCACCAACTCTATCTAACATAGCTTTATATTTTATGAGATCTTCTACAGCATAATTATTTAAATCTGCTCCTCTTAAAAGATCAACAAAATTTCTATCTAAATTAAAAGGAGATTTATCTGGTGAAAAAATTAAACCTCGAAAAGGTTGTGGAAATATTTCTTTTTGTCCGAGATAAAATCTAGGTATTGTTTTTCCATCTATAAATGAGATAGAATGTTCAAATTGCATAGATTTTGGTAATTTCTTATTAATGTTTGATTCTAGTAATCCATAGTCATTTAATATAGTTTTGTGCTCTGGATCTGTTATATCAATTTGTTTATCATTATTTGTACTTTCTTTTTCAAGAGTTTTAAATGGTTTCATAGGTTTTTCAAAATCAGTTTTTACTTACTCGGTTTGCTGCATTTTTTCAAACATATCAGATTGAATACCAGCTTTTATCATTCTATGTTGAAGATGATTTTCTTTCATAATATTTCTTTGCTTTATTAACTCTTCTAATTGTTTTATTCTTTTAAAATTATCAGCTCTAATTTTATCCATTTTTAAAATATAATATTTGAAGTTTGTGGTAACATTGGAATACAACAAAAACATTTTACTGAACAAATTATTTTTTTATTGCTTTGTTGTCTGACATCTTTTCGTTTAAAGGTTTCTCGTTTTAAGTTTTGTTTAATAAAGTTTTTAGTTCTTCTAAAAACACTTGATCATTTTCTTCATTAGAAATTTTACCATCACTCGAAATTTTGCCATCCTGTTTATTCTTATCATCAACTTTTTCTGACTGTAATTGAAATGATATTTGATTTACTTCATTAGCTATTTGATCAAATTTTTCAATCTCATCTAACGTAATAACATTATCATCACATACTCTTTGAAAGTAGTAATGCAATTTGTCATAGACTTCTTTAACGTGAGAATGTTTATTTTTTAATGATTTTCGTTTCTTAATAATTAAAGATTTATCTAACATTGTAACAAGTGAAGTTGCAAAAACACCCGTACCTGTTAAAGCAGTAGCAACTACTGGAATTACTAAAACACCTGAAGAAATAACAATTGTTAAAGCACCTAAACTTATTGTTAACAATATGCCAATTCCTTGTGTTGCATTCTTAACATTAGTCCATCTCTTTCTTAATTTTTTATAATGCTCTAATCTTAATAATAATTGAGATTCCTTATCTTTCATATAACGTACTCTATCTTTATGTTTTTCTTTATTCATTTTTTCAATGTCCATTAAAGTAGAACTACGTTCATATGATAACGAAGGATATATTCTTGCGGTTTCTTCCACTTTTGTTTCTTACATTTTTAAAGAAGTATTTTTAGACACATAATTTTAGTTATCTCATATTTAAAACCTGAAAATTTGATAAAATTCATGAATTTAGACGTTTTTAAAAATACCAATTTCTTTGATGTTGTGTCCTGGAACGGTCATGATTTGAGCAAGAAAAATTATAATTCTCAAATTTTGAGAATCTTAACTTTTATGATTTTCGGTGTCCGGGAACGGTCATGATTTTAAGAGTAAAAATTGTAATTCTCAAATTTTAAGATTTTGAAAAATTTGAAAAATTCAGTATTTTTAAAAACGCCTAAGTCTATGAATTTATGTCTTTAAACCTGAAATAATGTCATAAATTGATAAACTAGGCTTTTTAAAGGTCCAAAAAAATTGAGAAAATGGCTTGTCCTGGAACGGTCTTTTGCCCATTACTAATATCAAGAAATGGTACTCCTTCCTGTAATTTGTATAAGACGTAAATACTTAATTGTCCACAGTAAGTTGTTCCTGGTTTTTGAATTTGAAATGTATTATGAATTCCATTTTTCAGTATTTCTTTGACTTCATTTGTAGGGGGAAGTCCGTATGAATCGAACCAATAGTTTTCTACATTATCGGTATTCTTTCTCCCCGCAGACCAATGTACTCCTTTTTGCTCTGATGTATGGAGATTTGTTATGAAGTTCACTTCAGGTACATTTTTGATCAATTGCAACTCGTCTCTCATTAGGATATGAAAATTTTTTATTCCTAATTGTTAGCAATTTTCTTTAGATCAAAATTCGTAGTTGTTTGTTTGCTGTATAATTTTAAGAACTCGGTTATGCTAGACATTTTATAATAAAAAATATTTCTCAAAAGAATTGCCGTGTAGCAGCTGCCAAAATTGTGGCAGCTGATAAGGGTAAGGCAAATCACAGAAAATAGCGCATAATGTGGGTTGTGAAGTTAGATTCACACTATAAGAACAAAAGAACGCATACAATCTAAACACAATATACATATGAGAGAGAGAGGATAAATGAATGAATGAATGAACATTTCTCTTCATTTTGGTTTCCATAACAATCATTCATGCGACATTATTTTGAATAGAAAAATACACCGATTGTCGAACCATGTCGGCACTTTTATCGACAACTATGTTGGCGCCTTTATCGACAACCATGTCGGCACTTTTATCGGCAGCCATGTCGACAAACTTCCTGACACATTTTCTGACACTTTTTCTGGTTCCGAGAACAGTTTTGGTGTAAATTTCTATTAGCGTTCAAGGTCATTCTATTAAAAGCATGCAGGAATTATTCTCATTGAAGACAAATAATTGTTTTAAAGAATGCATGTCATTGTGAATACAATATTCCTGTAACAGACAGGATCGAGAGAGAGAGAGAGAGAAAGAAGTCACGCTGCTCCGTAAAAGTTTAATTGAGTTGTCCAACCGAACAATGTCATGGCATGATATACATATCATACGGATATACGGTTCAACAAAGGCAATGAATAGACATCAGATCACTCAGTCAATTAGCCGCATCACGAGAACAATTGTCAAGTGCGATTGTCAGTTATATCGATGAGTAAGAAGAAAAAGAGATCTCATCACGAACAATTCCAATTCCTTGTGTTGCGTTTCCTTATCTTTCACATACCTAACTCTATCTTTGTGTTTTTCTTTATCCATTTCACTTGTTTTTAATTGTGATAACGAAGGATATATTCTCGAAGTTTCTTCCATTTTTGAAGTTTCCATTTTTTAATAAATATTTTGAATATCAGAATATCAGAATATATCAGAATATCAGAACGTTTATTTCTCAATCGAGAATACGAATACAAAATATGGGGAGCAATGTTAGAATTACGACTATGATAATGTTATAGGAATATTTACAAGATAGATGACAATATCATGAAGCAGGCAACGATGGAGAAATTAGGATAGCTCTGGAAGGAGAGGACATTGACATTGCAGAAACTGCTTTTGAATAAAGTACTATTTTATTATAACAAGAAGTGGATGAATGATATTTAGAGGATAGGTTATAAGCATTAATAAATATAAGCGGCCTGATATCACATTGTCAAGTTTTTGATTTGACAGTTAAATTTGAATACAATCTTCTAATATTTTGAATACAATCTTCTGATATTTTTTGGTCTATGTGAAATTCTTAAACTACTTAAATTCTTAAACTACGTGAAATTGATATTTGTAATATTTTTCGCTAAAATTGCAAATGTGTAAAATTTGTAAAACATTGAAAAATATTCGAAATGTTTCGGATGCCCTATACTACTCACGATATGGCAGATTTCAAATCAAAATCAAAGATAAACGAAACTTTGTTGAAACGCAATTTTTGTTTGCATGAGTCATTTTTTATGCAGATAAACAAAATAAGGGTTATTGGGTTATTTCAATTGTCTTTAAAGCATGGTAATCCAACAAAAAAGAAGGTGGTACATATATGTACCGCCAGTCCTTAAAGGGTTAACACGTTCACTGCCGACGACGAATTAACTCGTCAAACGCGTTTTGTCTCCATTGCCAAGACGATTTATCTCGTCAACACAAAAAACAGTTATATATTCTGAATTAGTTGACTTACTAATTTCCTATTGTTACATGCATGAAGGTTGATATATGCTCAAATAAACATAAGTTCCTCACTGGGATTGGACGTCACTATGGTGGTCATACATGCCATGTATGAAAAACATGTGCATTTCGGGAAATTTAATTTAAAATGGTCTTATAATCACGATAAATTGCATTTTTCAAGTCGTCAAACATATGCATTTTAAAATATAGCTATGCAAATTAGATAATCAGATATTTCGTTAACGATGGGATTCTATTTCAGAGCATGTGTACATGCTACAGGGCTTACATGTAATTGATTCAAACCCTTGAAAAAATATAAGTTTTCCGAGAGCACATCGGAGAGTTATTGCACGAGACAGATTTATTGAGGAAAAACTGATTCCTTTCGATATAACAAGAACATATAAAATTGATTTAGAAAATTTTTTTGAATCTGAATTATATAAATGTTCATGTACATACTTAATCGGATTGTAATGTTTCCATGGTCATTCGTCAGAATGATATTTTCGGAAACAGGGATCCACGCAAAGACCCACCGGAGCCTGATCATTACATACCACACATAGATATCTTGTTTCTCGTCGGCTTCTTGTTTTCAAACACATTCTGCAACGCCTTATTGGCCTATCCTTGCTGCTTGTTGCTGGAATAAGTTGCAGGTAATGGAATGTAGACCTGGTAACAGGAGAAATTGAGAGAGAGAGAAAGGTGTTTATTTTTCATCAAATAAGAATCGAAAAGTAATACAAGTTAGTGCAATGCAATCACAAAACTGAAGTTATGAATGTTCGAAATTTTCATACAAGCTTAATCGTATTAAAATAAATTTGATAAATCAGTCACAGTATGCAGAGTTAATATGTATGCACATCTTTGGTAAAAACGAGTTGCGACGCAAGGATGTATGACAGAACGGTATGGACAAACGCCCACTTGGGAGACGATTGGGGAAAAGACAGTCTAAAAAAGTATCACAAGTTGGAATGCCATAGAAAAGTCTTTCAGCTGCTCGGAATCTCCTTGTGGACAAATCAGGAAGCTCAATACCTTTAATCTTGAGACAGCGGCTTTGAATTCTCTCTAAACACCGAGAGTTTTCGGGGGACAGTCCAATGAAAGAAGGAGAAGCGTATTCGATGAGACTCCTAATCAGTACACTATAGATTGTGCGGAACTGATCATTGTTGGTAATAGATTCCATACGACGCAGGATGTACATACGCTGTGCGCATTTCCGAGTTATATATTCCATATGTGATTTCCAAGAAAGATCGGAATCAAGGAGCACACCAAGGAAGCGGACGTAGCTGTCAAATTTAACTCCTTCGATTGCATCTTCGATTTGGCACAACTCCCTAAAACCACCGCGATATCGTATCATCCCAATTGTCTTGCTCGAATTCAGTTCCATCCCGGCTGACGACGACCACGCTCGGATAGATTCGATCTCATTTTTGATTCTTTCGACGTCTTCGTTGCACCTAGCCTTTGAGATTCCACAAACCATTGAAACATCATCGACATACTTAATGAGGCAAGTAGTCGGATAACATGATTGTAATGACTGCATATAAATACCAAAAAGGTAAGGCCCAAGTAGTGATCCCTGCGGCACACCACTAGTAATTCGCCTTGAGTCACTCTTTATGCAATTGACTCTAACGCATTGATGTCTGTCAGACAAATAATCGTGCATGAGTCTGACAAATCCACCAGGAACATTCAAGTCAGCAAGTCTGGCTAATAAAATGGAGTGATCAATCTTATCGAAGGCCTTTGTGAAGTCGAAGCCAACAAACACGGCAGCTCCATAAGATGGATCATCAGCGATTCTTGTAATGGCATCATGAGCTGCTATGACCGCGTGAGTTGTGGAGGATCTCTTCCTGATGACAAACTGATTTCTCCCAAGGTAGCGTGTTAGGCAGGGCTTCATATCGTTAAGAATAATTCGCTCGGCAATTTTGGCGGGCACAGATAGCAAGCTGATGGGACGTGTTTCACATTTAGATGTACTCGAAGATTTGGGTATAGGGACCACATCCGCGACCTTCCAACTAGTGGGAAACTGCCGTTTGAGAATGCTCTCACTTATCAAGTGACAAACAGGAGCAGCCAATATAATAGCGCTTTTCTTGTACAAAAGTGTGGGTATGTCATCACTCCCAGCTGATTTTGATCGTATGTGTGACAAATACCTCCAAACATCAACTTCATCGAAAGCTGGCATCCACGAGTCGTCAGGAACTTCATCAATCGCAAATGAAAATGTTTGAGTGTTCATCACACCGCAGTATTGCTCGTTCAATTTGTTGAGACTAGCTTTGATATTCGACGGATCACCGTGGCAATCGATGCCAATTGAGGATGAGTCTCTTCCCTTTTCCAAGCGAATGTAAGACCACAGGCCTTTGACCGTGCGACTTTGCCTTTTAAAATACGCAGTTTTAGCCTTGAAAATCTCGCCTTTAACCTTATCTTTGAGAGCGTTGTAAACTGACCACTTCTTAGACCGAAAAGCTTCCCATCGCATATTAATAAGATGCTTGACTAGCGGTGTAATCCATGGCGCATCAGAGTCCGTGAAGTACATGATATGTGAAGGAATGGCTTGTATGGCGTGATGCAAATATTCACACAAAATATTGCACTTCTTGTCAATATCAACTTCGGAATAGAAATTGCTTAAATCATTTGACATGAATCGCTTCTCAAACTCAATAATGTTGGCATCACGCATATCATAGAAAACTCGCTTAATCTTAACATCCTTGTTGCCAGCGAGTTCGTCAAACCTAGCGAATACCACATTGTGATCCGACCCAGCGATAGGTGGTCCGATTTCTACATTGGGACAGCTATGATGAACATTCTCATCGATAAAAATCAGATCGAGTGTGGAATTGCAACGTGTAGGCTCATGTACAACATTAACAAGAGAGAAAGTCGTTGTTAGAAAAGATCGATCATACTGCTTAAAATCGCCGGTGATAATCAGTCTACCTTGAGGGAATGCCGATAGAGTTTCATCCAATGCTGACGAGAAAGCTTCACGAAATCGGGTAAAGACAGAACAAGAGAGACCAGGAGGTATATAGATTGGGTCGGGAAAGACTGGTGTTCTGTTGATACCTAGAAGGTTTTTCACCACCTCATCACGAAATTTTGGTGAAGATAACTTGCGTTCGTTATATTTGTTGTAGATGAAATGTCCATTAGTTATGCACATTTCGACGATGTGAAGTCCAATTTTTTTGTACCATCGTAAAGTTTTTCGCAGAGCAGAGTGATAAGACAACATCTGATCTGATCTATCTATTCCGGACATACCATTATTGTAGTCACTTACAATATTAGGCTTCATAGTTTCCTTGCCATTCCGATTCAATACAGGAATCATTTGTGGTTTGTGCATGTTGCTGATTGTGATTACTTCCCTTCGATCTTTCCATTTACGTACAGTTACTGAGTCAGAATACCGATAGATGCAGTCTCCTCTCTTCAGCTTTGTCGCCACCAGATGTTTTGGATTTTCTCGTCGATTTGAGCGCAAAGTCCCACAGACGTAAGTTTGCTTTGATGTAAAATATTTCGTCAAGCCGACAGAGTTGTTTGTTATTCATGAACAGAATGTAACCCTTCTCCAAATATCCTTGCATGAGCTCCACCGCTATCGCGCCAGACTGACCTAGACATTCTTCATCAGTAAATGCTTCACCACAGTAAATTCGGAATTTCAAAATCAGACCATCGGACTCACAGAGACTAAACATTTTTACTCCGTATTTATGGCGCTTGTTTTTTATGTACTGACGGAAAATGAGCCTTCCTCTCCACAAAATGATGGATTCATCAATTGATAAGCTCCTTTCAGTGACGTAAAGTTTCTCCATGGTATTATTGAACATATCAATCACAGGAGAAATTTTATCCCGTCTTTTCTTGTGAGCCTTTGCTTCGTTGTCGTGGAAATGCCAAAATCTATAGATCAACTGAAATCGATTTCTGCTCATGTGATTGCGCCACAATTTCGTATAGTACATACTATCGTTACTCCAGTACGAATCTACTGTCGGCATGTTAATTGATCCCATCTGGAGAAGCAGTCCTAAGAAAGACTTCATTTCTTGAATGTCAGTATCTTTCCATTCATGAAGGGACGAGAAGATCTTCGAAAAGGTCTACTCTTAGCGATTTCTTGAGCAGCATATCGATTTGTTTCGTTGACTAGCAGATTCCAAAAATCGTCGTTAAAAAATAATTCCATTATGATAGCAACAGACGAAAAGTTAATGTTTTGGCGAAGTCCTGTCCCTTCAGTGAATGAAAAAGTCGGCGGGGAAGTTTGATTTTGATTCGTAGTCCACCTATGTTCGCAGTCATTAGTGATTGACATTCGAAGTTGAGCTACTGATGTTATTGGCACTATATCAAAATATCAATATATCAAAAACTATTGTCTAGATCGTCGTCAGACAATTCATCGAGCTTTTCTTCGTTCGATAGTGGATCGTCGATATTGTCACATTCGAAATCAGATTCATCATCATGCTGGCAAAGTTCAACAATATCTTCAAGCGTATGTCGCCGTTTCATGACCGGCGTTGGCGAGGTGAATGATTCTCGTGACTAACTGAGCGACTTACGTTGGCGCGTAACTCGATGCACTTGCTAAAATAAAGGTCATTCATTGTCTTCCATTCAGTCTGCAGATTTCCCTTTTACAAACACAATCTTTATAAGTGCTACGATTTTGATACGTTCCAACTTCTGCTGCCAGAGTGTGATTTCCAGTTCTTAATCTGAGGATATCTTCTATTTTAGTTTCGCTGTCACTTACTGCTAAGTATGTTTTTAATTCGCACTGAAATCTGCACAATTCTAAATAGCTTAATCCTTTCTCACTATGTTTAGCGCTATCAATCCATTCTTTCCTAAAATGTTCTTTCAATGTATTTTCAATCATTTTTTTGGACTTTCCACTGCATTCCATGTTTTGCATTTCTTGCAGGTTAATTTTTTGAAACAATTTATGTATTCTATTGCACCACGTATTGCGAAATAATGCATGGTCTCTATTTTCATTAATGGTTCTGAATATTCGTGTGATTAGCCTATCATCATCATTTCTATTTAATTTGAGAAAGTAATTTAAAGCCGATTTATAGTAATACTATTCTATTGGTTTAGCACCAAAATCACCAATAATACAATAATTAGGAGTTGTTATTCCCAAATGATGATATTTTTTGTAAAACTGTATAACCACACGATGTAGGTAATTTAAATTTTTGTCAAAAAACAATTCACTTCCGTATCTCATTTTCGATCGTCAACATTTCTAATGTTTCCGTCAATATTTTGCCATCAACAGTATTGAATTCTTTCGGAGTTTTGGCGGTTACGTATGAAGATGCTTTTCCTTTTTTTGCTAAATCTTCAATATGTATTCTATCGGATTTTGAAATCCAAACACCCAAATATTTGTATGTCTTTGCAACTTCAATTTGCGTGATACAATCGTTCAAAATTAGCTTATCATATTCTTTTGCCTCATTAAATATCATTATTTTTGTCTTATCATGATTAATTTTCAAACTGTTTGTTTCACAAAATTTATGGAGAAATTTTATTTGTTTAATAATGCCAGCTTGTGATTCACTCATCAACAAAATATCATCAGCATATATAAGTGCAACTAAATTTATATTAGTAATCTTTGCTGGGTCAAATTCATAAATATTTTCGTACAATTCATTTAAAAAATCATTCATGTATATGCAAGAAAAGGTGGGAAATAGACTATCTCCAGGAGTAATGCCATGTTTTAAATGAAACTTGACACTTTCTTCTCCATTGAAGAGAATCGAAGTGAATCTCTCTCTCTCTCTCTCTCTCTATATATATATATATATATATATATATATATATATATATATATATATATATATATATATCTATCTATAATGTAAAGTAATACGACACCCAAAAGATAAATGAAAAACAAGCCAGATAACTCAAACAGCCCGACTGGTTTCTACCTGTTGCAGGCTTCTCAAGGGCATAAATGATTTATTCACAGAATCAAATATCTTTCATATACATCCAACCAATGTTTATGTAGGCAGACATAAATTTCTATACATGGCATTTCACATATCTCGATTAACGATGGTTTTATGATTTTTATACATAATTTCTGTTTCTCTTCGCGGTATGTTCTTGCACAATTAGGTGGCAATTTGAGAATTGGCATAACACGGAACTTCAACTCTGAATCATGAGCTCAATTAAAAATGTGATTACTAATGTAAAGAGATCGGTAATTGTCGTCGCGAATTTGTTGCCGATGCACCCGGACTCTTGCTCGTAATGAGTCACCAGTTTGACCGATGTATGTAGCTTCACATCCCTGACATTGCAATGCATAAATTACGTCTTTTGTTTCGCAGTTCATGTTATGTTTAGCGTTAAAAGTTTTTGTTTCCCCCATTATTTCATATGGAAAGGATGTTCCAAGAATGATTTACAACATTCACACCTCTTGTTACTACATTTCTTCACTTCAGCTAACGGAATACGATTTCTTCTTGCTAAAATGTTCAATAATGATTTGGGTTGTTTGTAACTATTTCGTAAAGTGTAGTTCTTAAATATAGGAGTAAGTTTTAAACTTGAAAAAGAGGGTTTGATTATTTCATGATATACGTTGGGGTTATTTGGGTTGTAGAAATGATTTTATCATTTTTATTTTCATCTGAGTTATTAGTTATGTTGCCGATTTTTGATTTCGCAATCGCATCACTTATCAACTTGTCTGGATATCCAAGCTTTTTAAGTCTTACGTGCATTTCAAGCAATCGCTTCTTTTTTAAATTTTCTTTCGAAACAATGCGATTAATGCGTTTAGCCAAAACATAAGGAATGTTGCGTAGTATGTGCTTGGGATGACCAGAATTAAATGGCACGTAGTTGTAACTATCGGTTGATTTCGAGTATATATCGTGTTCAATGTTATTACCATCCTTATAAATCAAAACATCCAAAAAAATTGAGTTGTTGTACATTCGTTTCATAAGTGAATTTGATTCTTGGATCCATAGAATTCAGAAACGAATGAAAATCACTAACATCTCCGAATGACTCGTACCAAATGATGAAAATGTCATCCAAATATCGCATCCATGATTGAGTAAATACGACATAATCAGATGCTGGTAAGATCTCATTTACAAAACAATACATTTTCTCTTCTATAAATCCCATGGCCAATGTCGCATGGCCGTACCGTAATTTTGCAGATAATTTTCAGATTCAAAGTTAAAATAATTGTTTGTGAGAACAATCTTAATGCCTTCAAGTATAAATTCCGTCGTAGAACGTTCATTGATCAGGTCTCGATTTTTTGAAATCCAAAATTCGATGGCCGTGATACCCAATTCGTGACTAATGTTGGTGTAAAGAGATACCACATCAAACGATACAAATTGTGCTTCACTAGGGATGGTTTGTGGTAATTTTGAAATAAAGTCATATGTATCTTTGCAATAATTGTTCATGGTAACCACAAGAGGTTTAAGGAGCTCATCTAAAAGAAAACTAAGATGACTTGTAGGGCTATTAATACTAGATATTATTGGGCGGAATTTCAAATCAGTTGGTAAATCTGTCTGTAAATATCCAAATTTATCTGTTTCCGTATTTGACAAGTAAGAGACTAGTTTGTGAACTTTGGGCAGTCTATAAAATTGAGGCATTGCAGAATTGAATTTGTACAGATAATCTTTTTCCGTGTTTGTCAAACAGTGTTTATGTTTATTGCAATACTTTTTGATTAAATTCATTGTTGCTGAAATCTTACAGTTTTCAATTAGAGTATAAGTACCTTCAGAGTTCAAATGTTCGTTATATATACATCGCTTGTAATCATCATAGTTTATAATAACAAAAGATCCTCCTTTATCTGCATTTATAAAATACAAACTTTCCATTTCTTGCAATTCTTTCAACGCTGTTCTTTCATTAAATGGCAAGTTGTGTTTCCTTTTCTGGACATCATGTAATGAACTCACGTTAGTACTCATCAAATTAATACAGCAATCTAAAGTATCATTCAATCCTGTAGGTGGATCAAAATTGGAGGGTTGTCTTGCCAATGACTCCTGATGAGAGTTTTCATCAACTGTGGAATCTATTTCGTATATATAGATATATATGTAAAATATTTTTATATCACAGTTTTTGGCAAAATATATGGAGAAATGTTTCTGCCCGCAAAAAATCAAAACAGCAATTTAGCACTAGCGCTTTCAATATATCTTCAGGTGCTTAATATTAATATTAATAGAATGTTAAGCACCTGAAGATATATTGAAAGCGCTAGTGCTAAATTGCTGTTTTGATTTTTTGCGGGCAGTAACATTTCTCCATATATATATATATATATAGCAATAAAAAAGTAACAGAGATGGATAAAAATAATAATAAAATAATCCCGCTTCCAATCAAGAAAAACTAGCCGTTGAAATTGCCCGACCGGTTTCACTAGCTGCCTGCTAGCTTATCAAGGGCTACTCATTTAATGAAACAAAATTTGATTCAGACTAGGGCAGAATTTCTACATACATGTAGGCATGAAAAATTATAACATAGACATGCAAAATTCTAATCACACAAAGAAATAGGGGAAATGAAAAAGATATCTCACGAAGCAGATTGTATTACAACAGCGCTATGCTTAATTACGGTTAAGGGTAGGTGGTTAGGGTAGGTTAGGCACCTACCCTTAACCGTAATTAAGCATAGCGCTGTTGTAATACAATCTGCTTCGTGAGATATCTTTTTCATTTCCCCTATTTCTTTGTGTGATTAGAATTTTGCATGTCTATGTTATAATTTTTCATGCCTACATGTATGTAGAAATTCTGCCCTAGTCTGAATCAAATTTTGTTTCATTAAATGAGTAGCCCTTGATAAGCTAGCAGGCAGCTAGTGAAACCGGTCGGGCAATTTCAACGGCTAGTTTTTCTTGATTGGAAGCGGGATTATTTTATTATTATATATATATATATATATATATATATATATATATATATATATATATATATATATATATAGTAGTAGTAGAGAGCGTTTATTCAAATTCAAATGGGAATCGTAGCATTGCATCAGATCATAATACATCAAAAGAGAAAAAAAGGAATATGCAGTACATAATCTAAATCAGAAAGTTATCAAAGTTATTGGCAATTAAACATGAGTACGGAACAAAGGAATGCATACGTCTTGAAGTCGCACAACACGGAAAGCAAAATTTTCCACTTCTTGGTAGACGCGTCGGGATCAAATCATGTAGAACATGGTCAACTTCAATCTCACATTTGTGTAAGAACTTAAGTACACGAGATTTACGAAGGGATGATAAGTCAGGTAAAAGAGAACAATCACAATGACTACCACATATAAGTCTGTGTGCACGATTTTGAAAAATGTCAAGTCGTTTACTTATCTTAAACGATAAGTGACAGATCAAAGGAGACGCATATAGAATTACAGGTACAACCAAAGTAAAATAAACGCTTATCAACTCAATGCGTGGCAACACGGTCTTCAGAACTCGAATTATATACAAACGTCTAGAAGCACATTTGAGTATGACATCGAAATGATGATCCCATTTTAAATCTGCAGTCCAATGAACACCAAGAACTTTCATCTGGCAAACAGTTTGTATGGTTGGGTAGGATGGGTCAAATGGCAAGGATTCAACTTTAGGAATGATCATTTGTCGGGACTTAGATACATTCAAAGTCAATTTATTATCACAAATCCAACTACAAATAGCTGATACATTATCATGACAACATGGCAATGGTTCAAGTAAAATAATATCGTCAGCATATATAATGATCTTATTTGGAGGTGGCACATTCAAAGAGCCCATAAAACTGGCGAACAGGTAAGGGCCCAAGATTGAACCTTGGGGAACTCCAGACGGAACTTGGAATAGGGGTCCACATGAATTTTTGACTTTCACTTTTTGAAATCTGAAAGTCAGGTAATCAACAAGCCATACGATAAATCCCTTCTCAATGTTTGACGATAATAGCAGATTGATGAGAGTCCCATGGTGTACCCTCTCAAACGCCTTGGACAAATCTAGGCATGTTAACCGAACTGCCTTAACTTCAGGTTCTTCAAGATACGATGTGATAGAGTCATGTATAGAAACTAATGCAGTGTCAGTAGAGCCATTAGAGCGGTAGGCATGCTGATATGGACCGAACAAGTTAATCAGTTGGGGCCGAATCGATTTCAGAACAATGCGCTCCAGAATTTTCCCAAGTGTAGGCAGCAATGATATGGGGCGAAAGTCTTTAATTGTAGGCCTCGGCTGTTTGGGGATGGGGGCCACGTCGGCAATCTTCCAGCGACTCGGAAAAGTCCTTGTAACTGTAGAATGACGGAAAATGTCATATAACGGGGAACAGAGTAGCTCAGCGCTTACTTTCAATAAATAGTTAGGAATGCCATCGCCACCAGAAGATTTTCCGCAATCAATTCGGGATAAATGATAGAAGACATCTTGAACGGTGAAATTTGGAAACCATTGATTGTCATCCGTTATGCTTGGGATGTTCTGAGAATTTTCCGTATTGTAATTATGACAAAATTCCTCATTTAGCGAAGAAATGAACGCCTGGACATTTCCGTGTTGTCGAATAATTGAATCAAGTTCGCTGCGGCTAGATTTCCCTCGGACTTCATCAACAACTTTCCATACATGCCTACTAGACTTTGTTTGACGAATTGACCATAGACGTTTTGCCCTAGATATCTCCACCCGAACTTTGTCCTTGAGATGATTGAACAAACTCCAATCTCTGCATCGGAATGCAGCCCATCTTTGATTTATAAGGTCTTTTAGCAATGGCGTGACCCATGGTTTGTCGTTCGACGACATCACAACATACTTTGATGGTATGACCGATTGTGCATTGTTGAAACAATGATAAAGATAGTCACATTTATCATCTACAGATGAAAAGCTGGATAACAGATCAAAATTTTGAGCGGATAAAGCTGCCAGAAAATTATTGATATTTGAACTCCTAAAGTCCCACAGTTTGACCATGCGAGTTGGAGAAGTAGCACGTGATTTGCCAAATAGAATAATGGTGCTATGATCAGATGTAGCTATCGGTGGTCCGATCAAAGCATCCGAAGGATAGTTATCACATAAACCAGGAGAAATCCAAATTTGATCCAAAATAGAGCGACCACGAGTTGGTGACTGAACGCGATTGATCATGTCATAGTTCAAATCAAACAATGCTCCATCGAAATTATTGAAGTCTCCACAAAATATGATATTTCTCTCTGGATACATTGACAACTCGTCGTCCAACGTTTCGCAAAAGTAACTTGCCAAATCACTCAATTCTGAAGATAGCAAATTTGGAGGAATATAAACACATACAAGTAATGTGTTCAGCAACTGAATTCTTAATATCAGCACTTCAATCGTGTTCGGCACATTTGTAAGTATTAACGGAACAGCGCAAAGATAATCCGCCAACCAAGCACAAACTCCGCCACCAGAGCGACCTGGTCTATCGCATCTAAAGAAATTGTAACCATTCAGAGTCAACAAACTGGACTCGATATTTTCATGTAGCCAGCTTTCAGTAATTAAAATGATTCCGGGATTCAGGGAGGATACCGAAACAGTCAAGTCATCAAACTTCGGCATGATTGAGCGGGCATTCGCTAAAAAGATGGTCGGAAAAGGAATGGGATTATTATTTAAACTAACACCACAGCTTCGAGTTGCTAAAACCGCATTTGAAAATTTCGCAACATTTTCCTTTCACAAACCTTGCCTCGAAAAATAACAACATCTTCTCCACGACTAGCTCTCTCCTTCAGTTCAGCCCGCAAAGTATTGTCTTTTTCTCTCTGATATCGGGTACGATCAGCATTGATGAAGATAGAAGAATAACTGTCACTATTCCTCAAACATTTAGACTTAGTCAAAATGTCAGTCTTCATCTTCAAATCACTGCAACGCGCCTTCAACAAACGATTCCTTCCGTCGTGATACCTGCCCAAACGTCTCAAATCAGAAAAATCATGATTATCAACCTGCAATTCATTGAGAATCTTTTTAAAGGAATCACTGTCACAGTCACGATTCAATTCAATAGAACCCTGAGATGACAACGTTGAGTTTACGATACTCCCTCTGCTCAATTTCCTGAAGCATCATATCCACTTGAAGGTGATTTGATGATGTATCCGTAGAGAAAATGTGCTCCTTTAATTTCACTATTTCCTGTTGTTGAAGTTGTTGAGATAATTTCACATCTGAAAGATTTTCCTCGAGTACATTGATGCGATTACCAAGATTGCTTATTAACCCACTCAGATTTGCTAGTTCACTACGGAGTAGAGACACGATGTCATTTTTCATTGATTCCATCAACAGTTTCACATCATCAAGTGAAAATGAGCAATTAGAACCAGATCTCTTTGGAGGCATATCAAAAAGTGAAATTTGTTGTAAAAATTATCAAAGATTGCACGACGAAAAGTTTTCGCATACAGATTCGAACCCAGAACCTCACACTCAATACTACGATTGACACAGTGACTGAAGCGATTCGCTAACGTGGCTCCGGATCTGAGGTTTAGTAGATATCAAAATTGGTCCGAAAAATCACACGTGATATTGAAATAACGGTATTGATAACTTCGATTGACCAGCAAAGATAATACATGTGACACGCTATTGTCACGACGGCACAGTACGTTGATACTGGCGGCCAAACGAGATATTGATATCAGTTCACACAAACCGAGGGCAGAAACGCGAAAAAAGGAGAAGACGATGCAAACGACCAAATGAGCTGCAAATCCAGCGAAAGAATCGCGATCTCGACACAACAAGGAACACTCCAATCCAAAATTCGACAAGAATCGACCGCTAGAAGACCCAAAACATCAAACGAACCGACAAGACCCCAAGACAAGCAGATACACAACCGGCCGAAAGGCTGACGCTGATGATACATGTACGGGCACATGTATATATATATATATATATATATATATATATATATATATATATATATATATATATATAATTAAAAAAGGGGATATCCAAAAAAGGCAATAAATATATGAAAATAATAGCCCGAAGGAAGGCAATCAAAACTAAGGATATAAATCCCGACCGGTTTCAGTCCTTTTCTTGGACTTCTCAAGGGATTAATGATTATATTTTTGAAATTCAGCACAAGTTCATATCATGTCTAATGTTTACATAGAGATGTATATATAATGTTGTTAGGAATGTTATGTTAGTTAAATGTTCTAGGAAATATCTTTTGATCATAGAAGGCTGATTTCCTATTAAAATAATGCGGCCTATTAAAGTTATTCATATAACGAGCACTATATTCCTCTGATTTTCTCCAATCTCTTTGATCGCGTTCCGGTATCCTCCAATTACGGCATAATTGTTTGCAGATCATGTTAGAGTTCTGGTTTCTTCTATGAAAGTGATTTTGTTTCGTGTGAAATCTGCTATCATTAGAACAATTCTTATGAGATCGAAATTTAAAATTCGTCTGCTTGTAAATAAATTTGTTTTCGCTGTTAATAGTTATTAAATGTTTGTCTGAATTAAAAAACAATCTTTTGTTCTCCCAAATAGCACAGCTTTTTTCTTCTTCACCATTAATTATTTCTCTCCATTGATTTTCTCGGAGTTCTGCTTCTTTGCTGTCATAATGTTCATTTAAATATTCAATCATTTCATTGTCTATTTCTTCCACAATTTTTGCTTTGATATCTGCTGTCAGTCTAAGTCTTTTAATTTCATATTCGCATTCCTTCATACACAGTTCTTTTCGAAGTTCTCTTTCTTGATCACTATGTTGAGCCACCGGGTTTTTAAACAATTTCCTCGGAATTCTTACATTTTTGTCATTCATAGCCTGCTCATAAATTTCTGCGATTGATCTATTTTTGATGGCCTCGTAATAGGCAAATTTTCTTCGATTGATCTTCTTATTCCAATCCAACGTCGGGATGGAAATTCTTGACAATTTTTTAGACACATTAGTGATATCCACTTTTATTTCATTTTTGAGTTTTTGCATACCTTTCGTTTCGCTTTTTATGTCATTCAAATCCAGCTTGATATCCAACTGGAATGTACTCAAAAGTCTGTACAAAGTATTTACCGTTGAAGTTAGCCCACTGATTTTATTTTCTATCATTTCCATTTTATCATAGAGAACTTGAGCTTTATCCTGTGAAGGTTGCTTCCATCGGGAATCCATTTTTGTCAAAGACAATTAAAAAAGGGGATATCCAAAAATGGCAATAAGTATATGAAAATAATAGCCCGAAGGAAGGCAATCAAAACTAAGGATATAAATCCCGACCGGTTTCAGTCCTTTTCTTGGACTTCTCAAGGGATTAATGATTATATTTTTGAAATTCAGCACAAGTTCATATCATGTCTAATGTTTACATAGAGATGTATATATAATGTTGTTAGGAATGTTATGTTAGTTAAATGTTCTAGGAAATATCTTTTGATCTTAGAAGGCTGATTTCCTATTAAAATAATGCGGCCTATTAAAGTTATTCATATAACGAGCACTATATTCCTCTGATTTTCTCCAATCTCTTTGATCGCGTTCCGGTATCCTCCAATTACGACATAATTGTTTGCAGATCATGTTAGAGTTCTGGTTTCTTCTATGAAAGTGATTTTGTTTCGTGTGAAATCTGCTATCATTAGAACAATTCTTATGAGATCGAAATTTAAAATTCGTCGGCTTGTAAATAAATTTGTTTTCGCTGTTAATAGTTATTAAATGTTTGTCTGAATTAAAAAACAATCTTTTGTTCTCCCAAATAGCACAGCTCGAAGTAGAACTCCGAGAAAATCAATGGAAAGAAATAATTAATGGTGAAGAAGAAAAAAGCTGTGCTATTTGGGAGAACAAAAGATTGTTTTTTAATTCAGACAAACATTTGATAACTATTAACAGCGAAAACAAATTTATTTACAAGCAGACGAATTTTAAATTTCGATCTCATAAGAATTGTTCTAATGATAGCAGATTTAACACGAAACAAAATCACTTTCATAGAAGAAACCAGAACTCTAACATGATCTGCAAACAATTATGCCGTAATTGGAGAATACCGGAACGCGATCAAAGAGATTGGAGAAAATCAGAGGAATATAGTGCTCGTTATATGAATAACTTTAATAGGCCGCATTATTTTAATAGGAAATCAGCCTTCTAAGATCAAAAGATATTTCCTAGAACATTTTACTAACATAACATTCCTAACAACATTATATATACATCTCTATGTAAACATTAGACATGATATGAACTTGTGCTGAATTTCAAAAATATAATCATTAATCCCTTGAGAAGTCCAAGAAAAGGACTGAAACCGGTCGGGATTTATATCCTTAGTTTTGATTGCCTTCCTTCGGGCTATTATTTTCATATATTTATTGCCATTTTTGGATATCCCCTTTTTTAATTGTTTTTGACAAAAATGGATTCCCGATGGAAGCAACCTTCACAGGATAAAGCTCAAGTTCTCTATGATAAAATGGAAATGATAGAAAATAAAATCAGTGGGCTAACTTCAACGGTAAATACTTTGTACAGACTTTTGAGTACATTCCAGTTGGATATCAAGCTGGATTTGAATGACATAAAAAGCGAAACGAAAGGTATGCAAAAACTCAAAAATGAAATAAAAGTGGATATCACTAATGTGTCTAAAAAATTGTCAAGAATTTCCATGCCGACGTTGGATTGGAATAAGAAGATCAATCGAAGAAAATTTGCCTATTACGAGGCCATCAAAAATAGATCAATCGCAGAAATTTATGAGCAGGCTATGAATGACAAAAATGTAAGAATACCGAGGAAATTGTTTAAAAACCCGGTGGCTCAACATAGTGACCAAGAAAGAGAACTTCGAAAAGAACTGTGTATGAAGGAATGCGAATATGAAATTAAAAGACTTAGACTGACAGCAGATATCAAAGCAAAAATTGTGGAAGAAATAGACAATGAAATGATTGAATATTTAAATGAACATTATGACAGCAAAGAAGCAGAACTCCGAGAAAATCAATGGAGAGAAATAATTAATGGTGAAGAAGAAAAAAGCTGTGCTATTTGGGAGAACAAAAGATTGTTTTTTAATTCAGACAAACATTTAATAACTATTAACAGCGAAAACAAATTTATTTACAAGCAGACGAATTTTAAATTTCGATCTCATAAGAATTGTTCTAATGATAGCAGATTTCACACGAAACAAAATCACTTTCATAGAAGAAACCAGAACTCTAACATGATCTGCAAACAATTATGCCGTAATTACACTTACATTGTCATTCATGTTAGCGTGGGGTCGTGTTTTCAGTAGCTCCTGTCATTTAGTCGAATTTTCACTATAATCATAGTTGTAGATAAGCGTTTTTCGTAGTTTTTGGTACTGTAATAATCCTTGTTGCATTTCTAGTCGTTTGGTGTCAGTTTTGTTGTAGCTTTCTAACGTTTTGCTTTTTTGTAGCTATTTTTTCATTTATTCACAACCCCCTATCTAGTTGAACTTCGTGAGCGGACTTCACTGTCTTTGTTGAAGCAGCAATTTCACGCCAACCGTCCAGACTTTCTATTGAACTTTGTATTGATTTCTACGACAATTACCTAGACAATAGGTAAGATATCAGTGACTTTGCATTCTTCATTGCTATTGTATATAGAAATCTAATCTAAATTTTGTGTGAATACGATATGATTATGTCACAACCGATATCTCCAGCGGAATCAGGCGATCGACGATGTGGAGTGTGCAAAAGTGTGATATCTGAATTGGACATCCATGTGGTTTGCGATAAATGTGACAGACTCTTTCATTCATGTTGTACTAGCCTACCATCATATGAATTTGTTAAATATCTAAAAACAAAGCGCAAGTACACGTGTGAAACTTGTATGTACAACAGCTATCCTACAGACATTCAAAACATTACAAAACATATTGAATCACATCAAAATCAACAGAACAGCCAAAAACACGATTATGAAGCCGAGATGGAAAAGCTAAAGAAAAAGCACATGCGAGAAAGAGAGGATCTGCTGAAATCGATTCAGACCTACGAACTACAGATGAAAGAAAATGATAAGGAGATTAGAGAGCTCAAAGCAGACATCATTCAAGCTCGGTTTGCGGAAATCAACACGACTAGAGCAAAAACAAACCAATGTGAGGAAATTGATGATGAAAACGAAGTAACTGATGACGATGATACAAATAAAGATGATGCAATTGAAGATATTGACAACTCCTTGAAAGAAATTAACTTGAAAATAAGAAAAATAAGTGATAACATCGATGAAATGCATTCAACTGTAAAGGCTTTGCATGAAGACCGTTTCCGAACTGTACAATTGAGTCCACCAAATGCACGCTATGCATCATTCCTTCCAGCATCTGCACTACGTGACCAACCATTACGAAATGAACAGCAAACTCATCGACAAATCCAAGCAGATAACAAAGCTCAACAACAAGAGGTCCATCAAACGTCCAAGCGTCGACATCAAAATCCAGAAAGACTTAAATCTTGCTACATTTGTGGAAGACGTGGACATATATCGTGGTATTGCTGGTACAACACCAACCGCTATGTCGCAAGGCCGATAGTACATCAAAGACCAATAATATATCGAAGAAACAGGCAAAACTTCAGACACTATGAATGGACAAATGAACGAAGAATTCCAAGAAATCGTTATTATGGACAGCGAACAAATGGTAGACCACATCAACAAAGTTATGAAAACAGAAATTTCCAACGGCAAGATAATCAATTTAATGACCGAAACAGACATGCAGCACCAAATCATCAAGAACAACCAAACAATCACTACAGAACACATGATGACAGACACGCATATTACTCAGCACGTAATAACTACGATAATAATCAATATTTTTGATAAGTTGGAGGAAGGGGAGGATGAAATAATAGGAAAGGATAAAAGAGAACAACGAAAATTTATGAATATAGAATTGTTCTATGTAAATATAAACGGATTGAATGAGAATAAAACTAGAAATAGTGATTTCTTAAAGGATACACAAAATGCTGATATTATATGTCTTACGGAAACCCACTTAAATGTTAACAATGAACAATCGCTGCAAGGAAATTACTCCAGTTTTCACACAAATGTAGAAAAAAATAATAATCGTGGGAGAAATATAAAAGGTGTTTCGATATTCGTAAAAGAGATTGATAATATTTCACAGCCAGATGTTGAAAATTTGGTTAAAGAAAAAGGTAATTTACAAATACTCAAATTAAGTAGCACATATTGGAATAATCTACAGGATCTGTTCTTGATTGTTTGCTATGTGGACAATCGCGATTCAAATTATAAAGACCGAGAATTATACGAAAATATTGAACAATACATGACTCAATTTAAAATGAAAAACATCATAATGATCGGCGATTTCAATGGTAGAATTGGTAATGAAACCAATTATTCCAACTTGGGACTTTGTGATAGAAAATCAGACGACTTAATGATAAACACAATGGGCCGAGACTTAATAAATTTTTGCAATGAGACTTCTCTGATAATTGCAAATGGCAGATTGGAAAATAATTCTGAAGGTAGATGCACATATTATAGATATCAAAATAATGAAGTACGGAAATCCGTGATTGATTACCTTCTTTTATCTGAATCGATGATAAATCATCTTACTTATTTTCAAATAATGGAGCCAGTTGTTTATACGGACCACTCCCCAATGCAAATCAAATTTCAAATTGAATTGAAATCGGAGTTTACGAAACAGGAGCAGCTTTCTAATCGAAAGTGTCATAGAAACAAATTGATAAAACCATATAAATGGACAAACGATGTTTCTGACTGCTTTGATAATGAAAAGTTTACAAAACAATGTGAAAATTTGAATAAAAAAATTCTGGAAAATAATTTGTCAGTTATTTCTATTTATAAAGAATTAAATGCGATTAATTCATCATGTATCATGAACACTAAAAATCAAAATCGAAAGGTAGTTCTATCAAGTGAGACACGAGAATTTAGAAAAAATTATAAAAGAAATGTATCTCGCTGGAAACAATTCCCTACAAATGAAAATCTCATTCGACTGATGGAAAGTAAAAGAATTTTGAATAAAATTGTAAAAGTGGATAGAAGAAAAGAAAAGCGAAATAGGCTAATACATTTGAAAAATGCACAAATGAATCATGATCATAGACGATATTGGCAGCTAATTAATGAAAATAAGGATATTGCAAGGCTGAAACGTAGAAAATGTAGGTTAAATGCTTCAGAATTTCGTAACCATATTATAAGCAACGACTCCAAGCTGTCAAGAAACATAGATATATCTCATAAATATGTACCAAAAATTTCTAAAGCCTGGTTAAGCATTGATCATCTAGATAGTAGAATAACACAAACTGAAATAAAAAATGCTCTTAAAGAAGCAAAGCTACGGAAAACAAGTGGTCCAGACAAAATTGTCTACGAAGTATTACAGTCATGTGAAAACGAAACAGTCGAAACTCTGGAAAAAATATATAATGACGTGTTAAGCAAACCTGATGAAATCCCTTGGAATAGTAGTTGGATTTCCCCAATATTTAAAAAAGGAAGTAAAAATTATCCCAATTCATATAGGTTTATTAATCTATCATCTTGTATAGAGAAAATTCTAACAAAAATAATTAATGCACGACTAAATGATTGGCTGCTTAGAAATGAAGTTATAGAGAAGAATCAAACCGGTTTCAAAAAAGGAAGTTCTGCATTGGATAATATATTAATTATCAAAGAAGTCATGCAAATTTACAAAAATATGAAACGCCCTTTGTTCTTGTGCTTCGTAGATTTATCGAAAGCGTTTGATTCTATTCCCAAAAAGCGATTGATTGTTAAATTGAAGCGTCTGATACCTAAATGCAAGCTTATATCATTGATAGTTAAGACTATCATAAACAAAGAATACAAAGTACTTTTTGATGCCAACGAGACACAATCCTTCAAACTTGAGAATGGAATTCCCCAAGGTGACGCGTTATCGCCAACTTTATTTAGTATTTATATAAATGATTTAATTCATATCTTAGATGCTGACAAAAGCAAATTTGACCCAATAAAAATATTTGATTTCGAGGTATCATCACTCATATATGCTGATGATATACTGTTAATGAGTAAGAGCAAACGTGGCTTGAGTAATCAAATTGTAGCGCTTTACAAGTATTGTTCAGAAAATGGACTCAGAATCAATTATGACAAGACTAAGATTATGACTCATAATATCAGCGCTAAATTGAGTAAATTAGATATCAATCTTAATAACAGAAAGGTGTCTATTGAAGTTGTTGACAAATACAGGTACTTAGGAATGTGGATATCAAAAAATAATAAATGCCATTTGGAACACTTAACAGCTAAAGGTAAACAAGCTGCATATTTAACAGCTAAACAGCTTAGAGAATTTGGCCAAGTTAGTGGAGATATTCTAAAAAATACATTTGAAATGCTGACTTTATCGAAGATAAAATACTGTGCAGAATTTTGTTTCTTTAATAATTTAAAAGTTTAGATCAACTGCAATTTCAATTTTATAAAAGGTATCATCATTTAAAGCGGAATACTCCAAATTATTGTCTCATAGGTGAATTTGGAATACATCCAATGAGTTTTCATTTTTATAAATCAGCAATATGTTATTGGATAAGAATCATTGCAAGCGATGACAGAAGCATCATAAAGGAAGCATACAAGGCGATTTATTCAAATATTTTTTCAAACGGACACGATAGTAGATACACATGGTGCTGGCGAATAAAGCAATTGCTTACAAAACTCAGCCTATCTGAATTATGGGATACACAGTTCATTGTTGATAAACAATTATATTTAAGGATTACAAAAGGTCGATTAGCTGATTATCATAGGGAGTAGTGGATGTCTTCAGCAAAAAACAGCCATTCTGGGCTAAATTATTTGGAGTTATGTCTGTTTGACGATACTATTAAGTCATATCTAAATGTTGATATCGATTATAACTATATCAACATCATACTGAAGTATAGAGCATTAAACCACAACTTAGAAGTTATCACCGGCATTTATGGAAATCGTTTGAGGTATGAAGAACGTCAATATGAGCAATGCAGTGATTCACGTGTAGAAAATTTGCATCATTTTATGATTGAATGTTCAAGATATCAGAAATTACGACAGGAACTAGTATCGATATTATGCCACTGCAAAAGTACAACTGAGTTCTACAAATTGATGAACACGCATATTCCAAATAATCTTAAATGCATTGCTAAATTTCTTCAAAAAGCTAAAGAGTTGAGACAGTCTACTACAGAGAACACAAACAGAATGACATTTAGAAGCAAATTTTTCTCCTCTCATTCCTGAATACGATTTCTTTTATTGTTGAAATTGACCCCACGCTTGAAATGTACTTTTGATGTCTGAGTTTCAATAGTTGTGTTTGAAACACGAATGTTTTTGTTCACACACATGTTCCCCATATTTTCCATGTTTCCCAAAGTATTTGGAAATAAACATTTATTGACTTATTGACTTATTGACTTAATTGGAGGATACCGGAACGCGATCAAAGAGATTGGAGAAAATCAGAGGAATATAGTGCTCGTTATATGAATAACTTTAATAGGCCGCATTATTTTAATAGGAAATCAGCCTTCTAAGATCAAAAGATATTTCCTTGAACATTTTACTAACATAACATTCCTAACAACATTATATATACATCTCTATGTAAACATTAGACATGATATGAATTTGTGCTGAATTTCAAAAATATAATCATTAATCCCTTGAGAAGTCCAAGAAAAGGACTGAAACCGGTCGGGATTTATATCCTTAGTTTTGATTGCCTTCCTTCGGGCTATTATTTTCATATATTTATTGCCATTTTTGGATATCCCCTTTTTTAATTGTTTTTGACAAAAATGGATTCCCGATGGAAGCAACCTTCACAGGATAAAGCTCAAGTTCTCTATGATAAAATGGAAATGATAGAAAATAAAATCAGTGGGCTAACTTCAACGGTAAATACTTTGTACAGACTTTTGAGTACATTCCAGTTGGATATCAAGCTGGATTTGAATGACATAAAAAGCGAAACGAAAGGTATGCAAAAACTCAAAAATGAAATAAAAGTGGATATCACTAATGTGTCTAAAAAATTGTCAAGAATTTCCATCCCGACGTTGGATTGGAATAAGAAGATCAATCGAAGAAAATTTGCCTATTACGAGGCCATCAAAAATAGATCAATCGCAGAAATTTATGAGCAGGCTATGAATGACAAAAATGTAAGAATTCCGAGGAAATTGTTTAAAAACCCGGTGGCTCAACATAGTGACCAAGAAAGAGAACTTCGAAAAGAACTGTGTATGAAGGAATGCGAATATGAAATTAAAAGACTTAGACTGACAGCAGATATCAAAGCAAAAATTGTGGAAGAAATAGACAATGAAATGATTGAATATTTAAATGAACATTATGACAGCAAAGAAGCAGAACTCCGAGAAAATCAATGGAGAGAAATAATTAATGGTGAAGAAGAAAAAAGCTGTGCTATTTGGGAGAACAAAAGATTGTTTTTTAATTCAGACAAACATTTAATAACTATTAACAGCGAAAACAAATTTATTTACAAGCAGACGAATTTTAAATTTCGATCTCATAAGAATTGTTCTAATGATAGCAGATTTCACACGAAACAAAATCACTTTCATAGAAGAAACCAGAACTCTAACATGATCTGCAAACAATTATGCCGTAATTGGAGGATACCGGAACGCGATCAAAGAGATTGGAGAAAATCAGAGGAATATAGTGCTCGTTATATGAATAACTTTAATAGGCCGCATTATTTTAATAGGAAATCAGCCTTCTATGATCAAAAGATATTTCCTAGAACATTTAACTAACATAACATTCCTAACAACATTATATATACATCTCTATGTAAACATTAGACATGATATGAACTTGTGCTGAATTTCAAAAATATAATCATTAATCCCTTGAGAAGTCCAAGAAAAGGACTGAAACCGGTCGGGATTTATATCCTTAGTTTTGATTGCCTTCCTTCGGGCTATTATTTTCATATATTTATTGCCATTTTTGGATATCCCCTTTTTTAATTGTTTTTGACAAAAATGGATACCCGATGGAAGCAACCTTCACAGGATAAAGCTCAAGTTCTCTATGATAAAATGGAAATGATAGAAAATAAAATCAGTGGGCTAACTTCAACGGTAAATACTTTGTACAGACTTTTGAGTACATTCCAGTTAGATATCAAGCTGGATTTGAATGACATAAAAAGCGAAACGAAAGGTATGCAAAAACTCAAAAATGAAATAAAAGTGGATATCACTAATGTGTCTAAAAAATTGTCAAGAATTTCCATCCCGACGTTGGATTGGAATAAGAAGATCAATCGAAGAAAATTTGCCTATTACGAGGCCATCAAAAATAGATCAATCGCAGAAATTTATGAGCAGGCTATGAATGACAAAAATGTAAGAATTCCGAGGAAATTGTTTAAAAACCCGGTGGCTCAACATAGTGATCAAGAAAGAGAACTTCGAAAAGAACTGTGTATGAAGGAATGCGAATATGAAATTAAAAGACTTAGACTGACAGCAGATATCAAAGCAAAGATTGTGGAAGAAATAGACAATGAAATGATTGAATATTTAAATGAACATTATGACAGCGAAGAAGCAGATCTCCGAGAAAATCAATGAAGAGAAATAATTAATGGTGAAGAAGAAAAAAGCTGTGCTATTTGGGAGAACAAAAGATTGTTTTTTAATTCAGACAAACATTTAATAACTATTAACAGCGAAAACAAATTTATTTACAAGCCGACGAATTTTAAATTTCGATCTCATAAGAATTGTTCTAATGATAGCAGATTTAACACGAAACAAAATCACTTTCATAGAAGAAACCAGAACTCTAACATGATCTGCAAACAATTATGCCGTAATTGGAGAATACCGGAACGCGATCAAAGAGATTGGAGAAAATCAGAGGAATATAGTGCTCGTTATATGAATAACTTTAATAGGCCGCATTATTTTAATAGGAAATCAGCCTTCTATGATCAAAAGATATTTCCTAGAACATTTTACTAACATAACATTCCTAACAACATTATATACAAGGTGTTTCAAAAGTAGGCTAACAGTAGAAATTGGCCTTGAAAAGCTATGTCTTAATGCTATAGATTAATAAGCTATGTCATAATAATCTTTTTCACGATGCCACAGATAGCTAATATGCCTTGTATTCGTAAGGGGCAAAAATTCAATACTCTTTGACATCGCGTAAATCATATTAAAATATCTCATGATCTCCAGTGTTTTCATGCCTACATATTTCACTACAACCCAATTTGAATCTATACCGATCATGAGAAGTCGAATAACTATCCAACATCTATCAAAAAAAAATTATTAGGAAACCATGTAAACAAGATAGTAGTCGTTTCAGTGTTACTGCGGAGAAGGAAGAACAGCTGACATTCGAATGTCCTCCGCGCCCCTCAGCCTGGTGCACGAAGACGCTGTCGTCAACACAAGACATGGAGGCGAAGAAGGAAGAACAGCTGACATCCAAATGTCCTTCACCTTTGTTAATTCCATCCTCCTCTTAGACCATCGTCAGAAGCTTCTGACGATGGCCTAGAGGAGGCTGAAATTAATAAAGGTATTAACATTAAAACAACTACCATTTTGTTTGCTTGGTTTCCTAACAAAAAAATGAACAAATGAATAACCAAGGCCTATTCAACATATCAAAAAATTAATCAACTTAAAGTTGCAAAAATTCACGAACGCAAATGCTCAAAATGTCCACCATGGACATCGGCACATTCTTGTAGTCTTTCGGCCACACTGTGGCACACAGTTCTGCATAAGTTCCTGTCATCACTGATCTCTTGACAGGCATCTGTGATGTAGGAGCGGAGTTGAGAAAGTGTGTGAGGTTTTCGTCCGTACACTTTCTCCTTTACAACGCCCCAAAAGAAAAAGTCCATCGGAGTTAGATCGGGAGAGCGAGGAGGCCAAAGGATGCTACCACATCTCCCGATCCACTTTCCTGGAAAAGTGTCATTCAGATAGCTTCTGACACTCACTGCAAAATGCGCTGGTGCACCATTCTGCTGAAAGTACAGCTCATTGAAGTTGTTCAATGACTGCATCTCAGGAATCGCAAAGGATTGGAGCATTTGAAGGTACACCTCAGCCGTCACAGTTCTTTCAAAAAATACTGGCCCAATCACACCGTTGCTTGACATACCGGCCCAGACGGTTAAGCCAGGCTGGTTCAGCTCATTTGTTGATACCATGTGCGGATTTTCGGGGAACCAGTAGAGACAGTTATGTCTATTTACGTGACCTGATAGTTTGAAACTGGCTTCGTCAGACCAAACTATCTTGTCAAGCAAATCTGGGTTCTCCCGAATTTCCGACAACATGAGCACAGCAAACTGCAAGCGTCGTTCAGCATCATCCGGTAGAAGGTGCTGCAACAGTCTGGGTCGGTATGGTTTCAACTCAACTTTCCTCATCAGTCTCCAAGTAGAGCTTAGAGAAATGTCCAACTCCAATGAGGCTCTTCTTGTTGACTTCTTCGGACTTTGAACAAATGTTTGGGCCACTAGCTCCTCGTTTGATGTTATTGAAACTGATCGAGGGCGTCCTGACTTCGGTGCATTCTCTACCGAACCGGTCTTTTCAAATTTATCTCGAATGCGATAAATAGCAAATCTTGATGGAGGATTGCTGTGAAAGGCATCTCTCCATTCCATTCGCACCTTTTCAGCATTCTTGTTTTTCCAAAAGGATTTCAAAATCCATTTTCTCTGATCATCTTTTAGATGACCTGACATGACAGAAGCAGCAAATTCAAAAAAGCTTCAAGCTTGTTTAATTCACTTCAAGTCAAACTAACAGTGTTTGATTCAAATCAAATTAATTGAACATATCCATGTACGTAATGTCAGATTGGTGCTATATCTTGTCCATGATAGATTTCAAAATTCCTTTGCCAATGGAATGCTACTGCATAGACTTCTAAATGATAGTAGCAATTACTTCGAAGTCTATGGCTCATGTTGGACTGATCATGGATATCCATCGACTGATTCAGGTGTAAATCGCCAATAGAACGGTCAACATAGATTTCCTAGGGCAAAATCAACTGTTAGCCTACTTTTGAAACACCTTGTATACATCTCTATGTAAACATTAGACATGATATGAACTTGTGCTGAATTTCAAAAATATGATCATTAATCCCTTGAGAAGTCCAAGAAAAGGACTGAAACCGGTCGGGATTTATATCCTTAGTTTTGATTGCCTTCCTTAGGGCTATTATTTTCATATACATATATATATATATATATACATACATATATATATATATATATATATATATATATATATATATATATATATATATATATATATATATATATATATGTATAAGTATATAAATATATTTATATATTCAGACATAACGTGCCCAATTTTAACATATTTTGAAAGAAGAACAACTATGTTTCTATCAACCGAACATGTTTCGGAATGTAATGATCATTCCATCTTCAGCGGTACAGGAATCCGATAAAACAACAGAAGTAAGCTTATATACAGATTGGCGTAAAATGGAAGAACCGATATCCATCAAATATGACGTGTAAAACTATGATGCTATGTACAGGCTAAAAATGACGTCATGAAAATCACAAATTCAAGTGCAAGGGCACTGAGCCATTCCTTTCATTAGATTGCATATCGATATTTTCTTTCAGAAGAATAGACTCCAAGTTAAGAGGATAGGCTGATGCACCGATAATAGAGAAATTTTCAGCTTTAGGATGGTGCTCATGTAAAGAGATTTCAGTGGCTACGGGATAGGCTTTCAAATGCTCGCTGATTCGAGTGGCTAAGTGGAGCTTGGTTGCACCAATGTATCGCATTTGACAGCGATCACAAGTATACAAATATGTAACATTCGATTTCAAGCCAAACGAAATGCGATCTTTGTTATTGAAATGGTTCAAAACTTTATTGGTTTTGAAAGCCAAGTAAATTTTCACATTCTGCAATTTCTCATTCAACTCGTTTATGCGTCTTTTAAGTTGCTTATGTTTGCTATCTATGAATTTTTTCGCCTGTACATAGCATCATAGTTTTACACGTCATATTTGATGGATATCGGTTCTTGCATTTTACGCTGATCTGTATATAAGCTTACTTCTGTTGTTTTATCGGATTCCTGTACCGCTGAAGATGGAATGATCATTACATTCCGAAACATGTTCGGTTGATAGAAACATAGTTGTTCTTCTTTCAAAATATATATATATATATATATATATATTTCAAAGAAAGATCGCCCAGGGTAATATTTTTCAAAACCATCGTACTCAGGAGTGAGATTTTATTCCGGACATGTTTCGGTATTTGAGGTCATACCATCATCAGCGTTACAATCAAATGGTAAAAGCAGATACGAAATGGCTTATATACAAAACTGAAAAACTATGGTGAAATTTACAAATGCAGTTTGATTGGGTGAGATCCACTCCTCTCGTTACCAAGTGTGTCAAAGTTGCTTTTGATCAATATCGTTTCTAGAATTTTAGGAAATTTTGTTCTACCGACGATGCTGAAATTCTCACGTGACGGATTGTGCACGTGCATAGATATCTCTGTACCAGAAATGTGCTCGTTTATCCGAGTGGCTAAATGGCGTGTTGTAACGCCAACGTATCGCATTTGGCAGCGATCACAGCTGTAAAGGTACACAATATCAGATTTGAGCTCACTCGAAATAGCATCAACGTTCTGACAAAAATAAAGGGTTTTCAGAGTTCTGAAATTCAATCTAATTTTCAAGTTTTCAGGTAACGATTTATTGACAGTATAAATGCGTTTCTTTAGCTCTTCGACACGCTTGCTAAGAAAAGGGACATTCCAGTGAATAAATTTTAGATCATTCTCATGCTCGGTGTGTCTATTATTCGGCTTGCGTTCAACCTCATCTTTGATTTTCAGCATTAACTTATCAGAGTAGGCATTCAACCGACTGAATTTCAAAATTTCATCAATGACGTTATTTTTAATGAATTCGTGAGAGCAAATGCGGAAAGCCGCTACTTTATAAGAAAAAGGAGCCATTGCAGACTAAGGAATATACATTCCGGTATTTGTATCTTTAAATGCAAAAGAGACAAATAAATCGCCATGATCAATGGTTACTTTTGTATCTAAAAACCTCAAGGAATCGTCTGACTGATAATCAACAGTAAATTTGATGCTGTTGATCAACGAATTGATAAACTCAAGAAAATTCTCAATTTCTTTTCTATTACGAAAAATGCAAAAACAGTCGTCGACATATCTTTTGTAAAACAACGGCTGGTTGCCTGAAAAATTTTTGAATTTGCGCTCCATACTGTCCATGGCGAAAGCAGCCACGGTAGGACTCAGCTTCGAGCCGATAGCCATACCGTCAAACTGAGTATAGAGATCGCCATTAAAAGAAAAAATAATGTTGGCGCACGCTAAACTTAGCAACTCTTTCAAAGCTGTTCGAGAAAGGTCGAAATTATCAAAATCAATTAACCTCAAAATATGATCAATGGTTTTGGACACGGGAACGTTACCAAATAAGTTCGTCACATCAAAACTGCACATTTCTGCAGTTTCAAATTGAGCAAGATCAAACTTTTTGATTTCATCAACGAACTCAAACGTGTCTTTAATGACAAAAGTTTTTGGTAAATATGGCTTCAATAGATGACAAAGATACTCCGACAAATTGCTCTTATATGAATCTTTCATGTTTAGAATCGGCCGGTAGGGCGGGTCAGTATTACTTTTATGAACTTTCGGCAATCCATAAAGACGCGCTGACTGAGATCCAGACGATTTGATTTTAGACAGAATGGCCCTGCTAATGTAGTTTTTCTTTTCAAATTCAACCAATTTTCTGTTGAATTTATCCTCTTCAAAAATGAAGGGATTTTTCTTACAGCGCTTGTCAACGACGTACAATTTAAACTTGGTGGAATCAGATAGGATGGAACCCATCTTTTTCAAATAGGTATCTTTATCATCTATGAGAATCCATTTCCTTTGTCAAATTTTGAAATCACAATGTCTTTCTTACGGTATAAATCACGAAGACGTTTGATTTTGTTCAACCAAATCTTAGGAACAGCATTCCTAGAAAAATATCTTTTGAAAGCATTACGTATTTTGCTCAGAAAATCATCTGTGATCAATTTGGAATCAATTAGATTGAGCTGGTGCACAAGGGACTCAGCTTCAGCTTTCTGAATGTTCATATTAACTTTAGTTCTAGGCCAACACATAGACAGACCGAGAGACAAGATCTCTATTTCTTCATCTGACAAATTGTATGAAGAAAGATTAATGACAGAGGTGCCACTGTGCTTCCTATCAGAAGGAGGAATCACAGGATTCTGACTCTTTGCTAAAGATGAAAGTTTACGAGAGTGAAGACTTTCAATTCGAGTTCTTAAATGTTTCATTTTATGCTCCAGGATAGCCTGAACAATAGTCCTCTCTTTGTCACTAAAAGCCTTGAGAGATTCACTCACCAAGTAAGATTTTGATCTTATATCTTTGTTGGCCTCATCCAAATTCTTCTGTAAGGTCTTTCTGTGAGCCTTGCGAATAGCAGACTTGGAAGATTGGAGAGCTTCTGGAACCTTGAATCTTGCGAACTTTGGAACCAGATGAGAATTTCAGCATCGTCGGTAGAACAAAATTTCCTAAAATTCTAGAAACGATATTGATCAAAAGCAACTTTGACACACTTGGTAACGAGAGGAGTGGATCTCACCCAATCAAACTGCATTTGTAAATTTCACCATAGTTTTTCAGTTTTGTATATAAGCCATTTCGTATCTGCTTTTACCATTTGATTGTAACGCTGATGATGGTATGACCTCAAATACCGAAACATGTCCGGAATAAAATCTCACTCCTGAGTACGATGGTTTTGAAAAAAAATATATATATATATATATATATATATTCGTATGCATGACAAGACAACTCAGAACAGATGTGATTGTAAAAAAGACACATAAAAATAAAATTAAAGTCATGCTCAGACTTAAAAGGAAGTTTGATTAAAAACGGACACTAGCCAGCCAAGTACTGGGCACTTCAGAGGCCGTCGATGCCGTCACTAAGAGCTGTGACAGGGCAGTCCTTCACGATATGTGCCATAGTCTGAGTCTAACCACAGTCGCACAGCGGGGATTGACGAGCACCCCAGCGGTGCAGGGAGCTGCGACATGGCCCGGCGTTCGTCCTCAGCCGGTTGAGGAGTGTCCACTTGGCCCGGGGGAGGTCAAAGCCCGGGACTTTAGTTGTTGGATCGTCAATCAGCGATTTATTGTGGACCTCGCACTTCTGCCACCTGTCACGCCAGGCTTGAGCGGGATCGTAGGTTGCTGGTGGTCTGTTGCGCCATACCGGGTGGCATGACCGCAGGCGCAGGCTCGGCGGATTGTTGAGGTCATCGTTCAGCGGCAAGGTCGGGATCGTCTGGACTTTCTGCAACAGGTGCGCCGTCGCTGTCATACGGCGGATAGCTGGTGGAGGAATGTTGCAGAGAACTGGGAGCCACTCAGTTTGAGTACTCCTGATCGCTCCAGTTATTGTTCTCATGGATTGGTTCAGTTGCGTGTAGATGGAAGCACAGTGACGAGAGTCTTTTCACACCGGCGAACAGTACTTTGCCGTGGAATAGCAGAGAGCAAGGGCTGAAGTACGGAGCGTGTTGGCACTTGTTCCCCAGGTGGTACCAGCAAGCATACTCAGCAGGTTGTTACGTGTTCTGAGCATTGCTGATGTCTTCTGTAGGTGGACTTTGTAGGTCAATGCTCTGTCGAGTGTGACACCAAGGTAGACTGGGTTGGGATCGTGCTTTAGGCGTCTGCTGTTGAGAATGATGTCCAGCTCCTTATCCTTTCTGGCGTTGTGTAGGTGGAAGACGCTCGAAACTGTCTTAGAGAGAGACGGCTGAAGTCGCCATAGGCTGCAGAATTTGGCTATTCGCTCTACGTCCGCGTTCATAACTTCGTTCAGGCGGTCAAAATCTTTTGCTTGGTAGGTAATGCAAACATCATCTGCATAAATTAACTTCCTACTATTGGTGGGCGGCAGGTCGTTTATGTAAAGGTTGAATAGAGTGGGAGCCAGTACTGAGCCTTGTGGCAGGCCATAACTAGCTTTTTCCAGGTGCTGCACTGGTTTCCTATATGAACACGGAACCTCCTGTTCTGCAAAAACGTTGCCACAGTCATTACTGCCCACTTCGGGAGATGCGTCGAAAGTTTGACCAGAAGGCCTTTGTGCCACACTGTGTCCTAGGCGGCTGTAAGGTCTAGGAAGATTGCTCCCGTTTTCTGATTACGTTGGGAACCATTTTCTATGTGGGTGGTCAGAGCCAATACTTGGTCTTGGGTACTCCTTCCCTTTCTGAAACCAGCTTGGGTAGTATCGAGGACACTTTCGACGATGGGGCTGATTCGGCGGAGAACAATTTTTTCTAAGAGTTTGGAGGTCACAGACAACAGCGAAATCGGACGATAGCTTTACACGGAAGACGGGTCTTTGCCTGGCTTGGGGACAGCGATGACTTTAGATTTCCTCCACTGTTTTGGGATGTTCTGTTCGGCTATGCAGCGCGTCAGGAACTGTGAGAGCCATTTGATTGTCCGAGGACCTGCATTCTTGAGGAATTCTGGATAAACATTGTCGTAGTCTGCTGCTTTCCCGTTTTTTAGAGCGTTTAATGCTGTTGTTAGCTCTTCCACTGTGATTTCTGTAGTTTTGGAGTCATCTGTTGTAGTCTGCTGGTTGTACAAGCGCCATTGATTGCTAACAACCCGTTTATATTCTTTTTGAAGAGCAGCTTTTCCTAAATTCACGGTGCGTTTGGCTACGGGGTTGGGCATCGCGCTTGGCCTTGTATTCGATGCACGCTGTTGTCCGTTGTTGAGTTTTCGGATGAGATTCCAGCTTTTACGGCTACAATGAGTGAGGTCAAGGTCCTTCACTGTTTCTTCCCACCGTAATTTACGAGCGTTGTTAAGATGATCAGCGACGTCTGAATTGCCTGTTCTTTCGTATTCATCAAGAAGCTCCTTGCAGGCATTGTCAAGGCATGGTGTGTACTGTGGCCTGACTCCTCTAGGCACGCTTTTCTTTGCCGCTGTAAAGATCGCATTACTAAACTTGGAGTAAGCTTCTGACAGTGGGATGTTATGTGGAATGCGTACAGTAGGCTACTTTTGTCAAGTTGAACAGCGAATTCGTTCCAGTTGGCCTTGCGGAAATTCCACCTCGGCTTTGGGAGAGATTCCAAGAGAGGTATTTGGATCCCCTCATGCTAGAGAATTGGGCGGTGTTGGCTTCTGGGGAAGTTTTCGAGAACCGTTGTCAGAGCTGGCAGTGGTTGGCCGTTGGGGGCAGTGACCCAGCACAAGTCTGGGTTATAGTCTCGATTCCAGCGTGCTGAGTGGAAAGAGCCGTGTTGCTTGAGATCGATTACTAGGCTTAAGTTTGTTTGAGAGGCCCAGTTTTCTAGCCATGCGCCGTTTTCATCTTCTACCTCGTAGCCCCAGATGGCGTGGTGGCTGTTAAAGTCTCCCACATATATAGCTGGATGCTGGTAGGCAGTAAGAGGAGCTGTTGTCCATGATTCTGGCGGAGGCTTGTAGACGTTCGTCACTTTGTAGCTGCCAACTCGAATTGTGTCACAGAATGCACTGCTGTCGATACTCTCTGCGTCAGCGATGTCTCTGCGTACATATGTGGCTCTGCCATGTTTCTTGTGTCCAGAAAAACTGAGAAGATCGAAGTTGGAAATTTCCAAGTGGCTGGTAGGCGCATGATCTTCAATGTGTGTCTCTTGAAGGCAGAGGACGTCGATTTTGTGCTTCACAGAGATGGAGCCCAGTAGTTCTCTTTTTGCGTAGGAGAGGCCTTCGACGTTGATAGTCAGGATGTGAATAGCCGGGCTGACATCTAGGAAGTTGCCGGACCGGACGGAGGTGTTGGTATCGGTAAGTTGTCTGTTGTCGAGATCTTGGTGATTCGGCTTGCTAGTTGGATCATTGGTTTCCCCAGGAAAGGTTCCTGGGTACTCACAGGGGGCGCGACGAGAACGCTGATCCATTGCCCTCATTTGGCCTCTGATACATGCAGACACATGAGACGCAAAGTCTTTATAACAAGACTGCCGATAGATGTTGCAGCAATTTGTCCCGCATAGCCACGGATGTTTAGGGTCATGTGTATAGGCGTAGTTTACCCGTGAATTACGCGTAATTGAGCGTGGCATGTCACCTAGTGTATAGTGGGATGTTGGAAATACATACACCAAAAAATAAAGTTTGAGTGATGATTAAAGCTTGTAAAACTTAAATTTATGGATTATAAATTATTATGATTTATAATTAATGAGAACGCTTTAAAAGAAGGAAACAGCTTCCAGTATTATAAACTGGAATCAGATAGAAGTTGATGGGGAAATAATTAATCAAATTCGTTAAACGAAGATTCTTGGTTTCATCATCAATAAGGAATTATCGTAGTCAGATCACATATTGAAAATAATCAAGAAAGGACAGATGAGAGTACAGTTCGTTAGTGAAATGATGCGATCAGGTTTCGGATATGTAGATGTCGTCAAATGTTATTGTGCTTGCATATACGCAGCATTCTGGAATACGGCGCTCCTGTGGCATTTCAGCATCACAAAAGCACAATCAATGCTCTTGAATCTGTTCAGAGAAAAGTCATCCGCATGATAAAGCACATTCCAATCGAGTGCCACGATTATGATAATGAAGGCTTTTTGATGAAACATATGAGCTAGAAAAACTGAGCACCAGATGTTTCATCATATGTCAAAGACAATTTCAAAGATTACCGACGATCCTGAGAGAAAGAATACCACAGCATTAGAATGAGACGATATCAAAACTCACAAAGTCATCCAGTATTATAGTTTGCAAAACTAATAGATATAAGAAATCCTTCCTTCCATCCTGTGTATCGCGTTTTTCGTAGCTCGTGACTTAATGCCTTTTATTGGTTTTTTATCCCTCTATGTGTATTATGATCAGCCGTGGCTGCTTATCTACAAATAAATGCTTATTATTGAATTTACCTTGATTTCATTTTCTGTTATCAAAAAAATCATATTTGATTTTTATATAAGACCACCAAGTTGATAAAATTCGGACGTGATTGCATGACATCTGAACATTAATAAAGACGTGAAGTCGACAGATTTTGATTACGGTGTGATCATATAGAAATATATATATAATTTGCTTGATATCAGGAAAAGTGCTCAATTTTGCGCATTTTTCTAATAAACAGTGGTAGGCGAGGTTAATTGAAGCTTAGTGAAAAAAGTAAGTAAGTAATGCGTTTATTGTAAGAGAATGACAATCATTTATACAAAAGTAAATTCACAACAATAAGTATAATGAAATAGAAAACCGTTTGTTGAAGCAAAAATCTCAGAAAAAATAGAAGAAAAACACTATTTACAAGCTTGTTTCACTGTTCGCCAGCATGCATGACCATATGAAGAAAGAGTTTTGTCGGCGTGATGTCAAACACGGATTCAAACGAAATTTGCCAGAATGAGTCATTCGGACAGGCACAGAAGCATGGAGTGGGTGAGCAGGTGACTGACACTTAAATAAAAATTTACAAATCACATCTTTGCGCATGTTGTCAAAATCAGGAATAATGTGGCATTTACAATCTTCATTACAGATGATGCGATGCGCTCGCCTCCGAAATTTATTTATCTCATTACTTACCTCTGATGACAATCTACAAAAAAGCGGAGTGGCGTACATAAGTAGAGAGACAACACAGATATGAAAAACTTCAACCAATTTTGATTTACAGACATAGGGCTTCAATGTGCGTATCACATGTAGACGACGATTGACTGACAATAAAATGTTTTCAAAATGAACGTTCCATTTCAAATTGTCTGTTAAAGTCACACCAAGAATATTAATTTTACATGTCAATTCTATACCATCATATGGCAACACAGTGGCATTCTTTTTCCGACGAATTAACATCTGTCTACATTTATCAGGATTTAGCTTCAACTTGTTAGCAAAAAACCAATCTTGTATTACTGATAAATCCGATGGATTAGGCTCAACATTTGTGCAGGACTCAACAAGGGTAAAATCATCGGCATACTTTATAAGTTGACCGCTATTTGAGCACACAGACAAGGTAGATGCAAACATAGCAAATAAATAAGGCCCAAGTACAGACCCCTGAGGCACCCCGGACGTTACATTTATTAAGGGCCCAATACTTTCATTAACACATGCACGTTGCATTCGATCAGATAAATAAGAACACAGCCAAAAAATAAATCCTTTACTATAATTCTGCACAAGGAGGACATTCAACAAACGATTATGATGAATCCTATCGAAAGCTTTCGAAAAATCCAGGCACGTTAGTCTGACACACATATTGTCAGGATTCTTCATAAAATTCGTAACGCTATTGTGAATGTCAATTAGCGCACTTGTGGTAGACCCTAAAGGTCTAAACTCATGTTGACCAACGCCAAATGATTTGACAAAATTGTGTTTCATGCATGAAAGGACGATTCGCTCAAAAAGTTTTGAAACAATAGGTAACAGAGAAATTGGACGATAATCAAAAATTGAAGGGTTCCGGCATTTTGGAATAGGCTTTATATAAGCATTTTTCCAATATATGGGAAATGTCTGTGTCCTGATAGAGGTCTGATAGATATGAGCTAAAGGATCACATATTGCATCTGAACTTTCACGCAATTGAAAAGCCCTTACACCATCGTAACCCATTGCTTGCTGCATTCTTAATGTTGAGAGATGTCGATGAACAAGTAACGAGTCTATGTGCACTTCCCACGAGTCATCTGAAAGCACTTCCAAATCAACATCAGGTTCATTATTAAAGCACGATTCAAAAATTTTGGATAATTCAGAGACGAAACAGTCACCGTCGGGTCCAGTGTCAGGATATCGAAAGTTCTTCCTTTCCCCTTTAATTTCCCGCACAACGTTCCAGATATTCTTATCCCTCATTAGAATTTTGTTGCTCCAGCATCTCTTGGCTTTCAAAACTTCCAATTTTATTTTCTCTTTCAAGTGGTTGTAAACTGGCCAATTACCGGTTCGGTAAGCCAACCATTTATCCTCGATCATCAGCTTTAGAACAGGAGTTACCCACATTTTGTCTTGCTGAGTCATCATAACTTGCCTTCTTGGAATAACACTCAAGGCCTCAAAAAATGCCTCGTAAAAAAGCATAGCATTTCTCGTCAACACTAACCGCACCGTATACTCTGTCAAACGAAGCTGAAGTTAAGCATCTGAGGAAGTTCTGGATATTATTATGTCGATAGTCAAATACAGTCTTGATTACAGCACTCTCCCTGATTGCTAATGAGGACCTCAAGAAAACAGTGCAATGATCAGACGTTGAAAGAGGAGAACCGACGTCGGCATCGAGTGGGTAATATAAAGTGGGAGTATAAAAAAGTAAATATGTGCACTGTAGTTGGATTTTCATTTAGTTCCGCTGACCTATGTGTTCTTCATACATGATAATGTTATTATAAGGATAAGATGATAGAACTTACATTTCTGTTGTCAATTACGTTAATGAACATCACTGCTGTGCTAGGCCATGAATTCTTTATTGCAAAATTAAATGAGTAGGCTATCTCCTGCTGTTTCATGTGCCTTCCTGCCTAGTAAGAAAAAAGTTTCATTTTGAGCATTTTTGAAAAATTCTCTTTCAATCAAAGTTTTGTTTCAATAAAACTGTTATCAGCAAGGACGACTTGAAGATGGCGTCGCAACGTCGCAGAAACAGTACTTGAACATTGTCGTAACTCGCGTAGCTTTTGCGTATGCATGCCTGCAAATAAAGCATGCGTTTGGAGTATGGAAACCGAGCTGGTCTGTGAGAGTTCTGACTAGATCGTCAGGGAATTCATGGATTTTATTGTGGTCTATTGGCAGAATCTCTCTCATCCTCGCTTGACTTGATAGCAAATTTAATTCGACAAGTTCATTTTGAATTCGCCGTGTGTCAAATTAGATTGACCTGACTTGAAGTATTTGACGTCAGATAAGAATTTGTGAAGACAAAGTCCAAGATGCCGCCGGTTTGACGCAGATGCAGAGACTGCGTCTCCACATTCACTCCCAGAGCTCCAGTCATATGGTTGAACACATTTATTGACGCGCAATATTTCAGATACTCATCGGCAACCTGCACTAGGTGACATGCCACGCGTGATTCACGCGTATTTACGGAACACCCCAAACATCCGTGGTTGAGGACATTCTATTCTCCTCCCGCGTACATGCGCGCTGCACTAAGAGTCAGAAATCACTTGATGTGATGCTGTTAAAACATGGGGAATGTTTATGAATACGCGCGGGCGAGCGTTTATATATGCAGTTTGCGCGTCATCCACGGTTGTCTGCGTTGCCGCTTGAACCACGGATGAACTGCTAAGCATGTTCTGTCTTCCATGAGCATGAAATTCAGGTCATATCACATTGTTTAGCCTCTGATACATGCAAACGCATGAGACGCAAAGTCTATATAACAGGACTGCCAACTATGCTAACTTATATTGCAGTAATATCCCGCATAGCCACAGTGCTGCAACAATTGCTGGACGGTGTAATTAAAGAAAGTTCCAAGAAAGGTCTTACAGTAAACATAAAGAAAACAAAATGTATGACTATAAGTAAGAAAGGGGTGACTCCAAGGTGCAGGATCCACGTGAGAGGCGAACCATTGGAGCAAGTCAACTCTTTTACCTACCTTGGAAGCATAATAACATCTAACGGGAAATGTGACGAGGAAATCAAAGGAAGAATTGGGATAGCGAAAAGTGCCATCCAAAAGATGCACAAACTATTTAAAGACCGGAAAATAAACAGCCAAGTCAAGAATAGAATCCTCGAATGCTACGTGTACCCCATCCTGATGTACGGTTGCGAATGTTGGACTATTTCCCCGGAGAACGAGAGAAGACTGAATACGGCGGAAATGTGGTTTTACCGACGAGTTCTAAGAATATCTTGGACCCAGCAAGTGCCAAACGATGAGGTGTTGCGTCGGTGCAGTGCAAGGCGCAGTGTACTACACAATGCAAGAGTACGGCAAGCCAAGTTCTTCGAGCACGTGATGAGAAAAGGACAAATGAAGAACATCGCCATAACAGGAAAGCTAAATGGACGACGAGCAAGAGGGAGACCAAGACTCACCTACATCCGTAGTCTCTCCAACTGGCTACAGACCGGAGAAGCCGAAACAATTCGATCAACGAATAATCGAGAAAGATGGAGAACCATGATCGCCAACGTCCGCATCGGATAGGGCACCGGGAGTGAGTGAGTGAGTTACCACGAATTGCGATCGAACACGTTGAGATAAATCACCTCCTCATTCGATCCATGAAGAAGCTCACTGCTTGGATTTCAATTTCCTCAAGCATACCTGTGTAAGATTTCCATTCTCGCCGTCTGAGTTCAAGCTCATTCAGGAATTCTTTGGGATAATTCTTGTCAGCTGTTTTCACAAACATGATAGACTAAAGTTCATTTACGATTGCGAATTGCAAATCCAGTGAAGTCCTTCAAATTCATCGGTCGGAATAAGTTATAAACAGGCCGAAGCATGTCTCGTGGTGGTTACATCTGCTGAGATTTGATAAATTTATCAATTGCCAGGTTACTTGTCTTAACATGTAGGCTAATGAGTAGCGCCTGCGTGAAGCGACTCAATCTCGGATGCGGTATTAAGTGATTGCAGAATACAATTCGCCCTCCACGTGTCTGCGTTAAAGCAGTGCCTTCCTGGCTAATTCACGCTCTCAACAGATGGTCCGGTGGCCTTGGGTTATAGGGTATGCTTGCACGTCCTTTAGCTCCAACGTCGCTGGTTCGAACCTACCGACGTCTGATGAGGTTCAACAGGCCGAAACATGTCTCGTGGTGGTTACATCTGATGAGATTTGATAAGTTATCAATATATTAAAAAAGTTCCAAATTCTGAAACCGAGAAATTATATTAAAATGTACACGCGACGGTCCGTAAGAATGTGGTTTGCCTTATCCGATGTCGAGAGTGCAGCTCATTCTAAATCGGAGAATCCAAACGAACTATGCGTTCCCGTCAAGAAGAACACATGTCATCGGGTGCATTATTGGTCTACCGGCACTAAAACTAATTTCATAGATATCCATGTCCATCGCTCAGTAGTCTTCAATGGCAACTTTTACAAGCAGGTCTCAAGAATACTCAATTGCGTCGAAGCATCGAGTTGTATGAGACTAGAACTCGCAATCCGGATTTAACTGTTCAGTTGTAATCGCTGTTTTACCCTTTGCATGACTAAGCCTAGTGCAAAATGTCCCGTGCACTTTTTAATATAATTTCTCGGTCGTAGAATTTGGAATTTTTTTTATATTTTGAGAGTAAAGTCCGGCTTTCATCAGTGCCGCGTTACTTTTCACGGAACCAAACCATGAATCTGCTATCAAGGTTCTTCCTCTTCCGTGGTATTGCTTTGTCAGTCGCAGTATTGCTGCGGTGGTTGCTCCAAGCTCCAAAACATGATCCTTGCTTTTCATTTTGTATTTTCTTCGTTCAGAAAATTACGCAATAATGAACAGTTTTTTCTGGCTTTCCTCATCTTGAATTCATGCACACAGTATCCCTGTGGCAACGTCGCTTGCTAATATCAAGAGATTATCTTGTGAATTAGCGATTTTGTGGCTTAATTATTTATTTTTCGTGATAAAACCATCGGAAGATGTGTAAGTGTTCCGTATTTTCCCTATAAATTATCTAAATACGAAGCAGCAGGGGCGAATAAGCTTCTATAGACAATTGACAGATATTTATTCACTCATCTGTGATGATTTTTCGCCAACCGACGAAGCAATGGATATTAGTAACTAATTAGCAGTAAGTAGTAATGTTTGTATGTTAGGTTCAAATGAAAATACATTGCAAGCTGAATATGATAAAATAAAAGGCTACATTTTAAAACTCACGAAAGTTTTAACCAAAAAGTGTATATTTTCCATGAAATGTTGTAGTAGATACTATGACATGATTCAAATATTTGTAAATTCTTGAACATCAGGAGATGTTATGCAAATCTACATAAACAGATTCTCTACGTAGTCATCATTATTAATAGCAACCATGCAGCTGCATTTTATTCATAGACAGACTGGCAATATGGGACTTAATAAAGAGATGCAGGAAAATTTAGAGCCTCGGCTATAGAGGCGGAAAATAGGGATTATAATAAAACGGAAGCAAGATAATGAAACTAAACGTAAGTAAAGTCGCGACTGATCGCCGGCGAACTTCGCCAGCGAACACGCCAAAAAATATTACTGAACTGTAGCATGGCATCGTGTAGCTGATAATGCATCCAGCTTTTCGTAAGGCACGTTCCCACAGGCGACTTCGGATTGAGACTTACCCTTTTGCCTTATATTTTCCACATGCTTGCAGATGATGAAAATCATTGACGCAGTTCCCTTCGATATTTTTTTTGCATCTCATCCTGTAATTTTGATAAAAAATCTAGTCCTATGTGAACTTTTAGTAGAGTTACGCACTTTTAACATTCTCAAGCCATTATCTTTGTCATGTTCATTTTTTGTGCTTCATATTGTGTTAGAATCAATGTGGTTAAATGTGAAATGTTATTACTCTTGCAGTAAACATGGTTTCAGTTTAATGACTAAAATTTCGAAAAGTGCGCAAAATTTCATGCTTGTTTTGAAGGTTGATTATGAATCTACACTACATTCACAGTTCCTTCCACTCAATATGTGTGATGATAATGACCCAACTCAATTTTTCTCGAAATTTTATTACCTTGACGAATTTATTTGCTATTTTGTAATGAAACAAAGAATATAGTTACTTCATAAAAGGGTCTAAAAACCATATAAAGGGTCTTAAAGCAATATAAAATAGTGAATATTTCATCTAGTATTCAAGCAAAATATAAATATCTGTAATTTGATACATTTCAAACGAACTATAATATATAGATTGACAATGAAAGCAGCGACACATGTTAAAGTGGAATAGAAAAATTTGCAATTTTGCACACTTTTGCTTGTCAATGATAACATTGAGCTTCCGTGAGTTAAAAAATTGACCCTTATGAAAGATCAGATGAAGTAAACAATGTATTTTTTATGAGGCTAATATACAAACATTACTACTTACTGCTAATTAGTTACTACTACATGTATATCTACTACTTCTTCGGCTGGCGAAGAATCGGTTGAGATTAGTAGATAAATGTCTTTCAATTGGTTGAGGCAACTTATTCGTCACCTGTAGCTTTTGGATTTTAGACGCATTTATAAAAAATTAAAGGCGATTTTCACATCATTGCGATGGTTTTATCACGAAAATGAGTCAAAATATATTTAGCCACAAAATCGCCATTCACCAGATAATCTTTTGACATTAGCAAGCGAAGTTCCACGCGGATGGTGATCAGTAGGTAGTACGAGTAGCAATGGTTACAGGAAATGAATAATAATAGTAAAGCCTATTATGATAAAGAAATAAAAATGGAGGTATCTACAAAATTTGATGAAAGAATTTCCAAAGCGAGTTGTTTTTGAAAATGGAGCATAAAAGATGGCGGAGGAGCGAGTCAGTCATGAATTTCTTTCAGTGAACAAGTCTCTCAGCGGATGATTATCACTTTTCACAATAGCTTTTCACACGCCCTGTCGACTGTAACTGGAAGAGATGCACAACACATACATAGGCTATGTCTTAAATGGGACTCTTAAACAACGATTGATAAAAAGAAAATATAAATTAATAGCGAAATAAAGATATGTCCCCTAAAATGTCATAAAATGTTAAATACATCCATAAAATTCGTTTGTTGAACTTTTGCTTATGACTTTAACTAAATTCTGAATTCCCATTACAGCATTCCAATAACTCATTTAAAATTTTGCTCAAGATCTTGTGACACTGAGGGTGTTGCCATAGTGAACAGCAACTGTTGAGAACAAATTCCAACACATCGCAGTCATAAATTGCCTTCGCGGACGTAAAAAGAGTGCTTCAGTTTTTAAATGCACTGAAATATATTACAACGTGATAGCGCGAACTTCACGAACAGTGTGCATAATTCAAAGTAGGCTATAACTGTTCCCAACATAAGATTTAAAAGCATGTCGATGTAGCTGTCACCAAATTAATCATCAACGGTTCGAAAAGGTTGGAACAGACCTGAAATGAAGGTCTATCTTTCAGATCGGTATCAAAAAGCTTGCGGTCATTCGATTATTTCTACTCACTTTCAAAATTTAAATTCAGATTTGAAGATTGGTGACATAGAGCTATATAATAATAGGTAGAGTGACAACTCCGCATTTATTGAATACCCAATGTGCATACACTTTCGATTTTATTAAATGAACTCGAGGGGGAAATAGTTGGTAATTGCTACCAAATGTGAGAAATGCACATTTTTGCAGTTTTGAAGAAATTACCACGGAATTGAGTGATCATGATAGCAATGCAGAAGATGGTATTTTACAGATTCTCATTGTCATGACAACCTTGGAGTGTTAATGTTTGTTAAATGAGCAATTCTATAGATTGCTATTAATTTCATACTCAACCTCAAGAGTATTTTCTTAAGCGTCATCATATCGCAAGCAAATATCACATAATCAAAGACAATGATTTCAATTAACTTTGAAAGATGTAAATGGGTCCACATCACTATTCAGATTCAAGAAATGAAACATGAATTTAGTGAATCATAAGATCATGTCGGTGAAAATTGAACTGAAAACTTTGAAGTTCAGCCAAGAAAGCAAAACAAGATCTCGACTTTTTCATAAAGACTTCCACTATAATGCGGTTCATGAAATTCCCATGCAAATCAGCTTGATTTCCGCTTAGTTAGGATGCTTATTATCAAATATTCACTCCTTTTGATATCCAACTTGTATCATGCTACTTATAAACGGGCGTCATGTCGGTATTATAGAGAGAGAGAGAGAGAGAGAGAGAGAGAGAGAGAGAGAGAGAGAGAGAGAGAGAGAGAGAGAGAGAGAGAGAGAGAGAGAGAGAGAGAGAGAGAAATGTTTATATTGTATCGTCGAATAGAAATCAGAAATAAAATACACAGATAAAAGTAGCAGAATGACAGTTTTGTTTAGTCGAAACTAAGAACACATTCGTATACGCGTACAAAAGCAAGTATAAAACTAATAGTCACGTGCATTTAGTGTCTCGTAGATGACCTTGAAAGGGTGCTACAAATGCGTGGAAAAAAAGAATTTTGACGACGCAAAGTTCTACAGAATGGTACGGCGAGACGCCCACTTGGTAAATAGCTGGAGAACAATTCTCTGATGGAAGTCTCTAATCTTTCCAGGCTGTTGAAGTTGTTGATAGCTTGCGACCGTCTTCTAGCTTCAATGTCATCCAGCTTCAGATTACGCGATTTGATTTTCAGACAGCGCCTCTGAATCTTCTCCAGTCGGTTTGAGTCTGTTGAGGAGATTCCCACAAACGCTGGGCAGCAGTACTCTATCAGCGACCGAACCAATGCTTGATAAATGGTAGTGAAGTCATCAATACTAGTGACAGATCTGACCCGCCTCAGAATGTACATGCGTTGAGCACACTTTTTCTCGATGAACTTTACATGGCCTCTCCATCCAAGGTTCGCATCCAAATGAACCCCAAGAAACCGAATGCTGTCTTGGAACTTGACAGTTGGGATGGCACCCTCGATACTGCAAATGCTCTTGAATCCACCGCGGTAATTCACTAGACCAGTGGTTTTCTCCGTATTCAAGGTCAATTCATTTGACGCAACCCAATCTGAAATATTGTCAAGATCACTTTCGATCTCAGCAAGATCCTTTGGAATGCTGGACTTTCGGACTCTTGATAAGAAACAAATGTCGTCAACATCCTTGATTATGTGGTTCGAGGGGAAAATAGTCTGAAGCGATGAAATATAAATGCCGAACAAATAAGGTCCTAGGAGGGACCCCTGTGGCACTCCTCCTGTGACCTTCATCAATTCACTCTTCTGTCCATCAATGCGTACTCTCTGTTGCCTGTCCGATAAGTAGCTCTTCAATAACAACAGAAATCCCGCAGGAAGATTCATCTGACTGGCCTTGGAAAGCAGCTTTGAGTGACAAACTCTGTCAAAGGCCTTGGAGAGGTCAAAGCTGATCAGAATAGCGGCTCTCGTATGTGGGTCATCGGCAAATCTGGTTAGGGCATCGTGAGCATAGATGACAGCGTGAGTTGTTGATGATTTCTTCCTAATCCCGTATTGATTAGCACCAAGGTGAGCTGTTAGCTGGGGACGGATGCTTGATAGGATGACACGCTCGGCAATCTTGGCTGGAATTGGCAAGAGGCTAATCGGTCTGGATTTTTCTATTACATTCTCCGAGGTTTTGGGGATCGGGATTATGTCACCAATTTTCCAGATCAGTGGAAAACGTCTTTGGCGCAGGCATTCACTGATGAGGTGATGGATCGGCTCAGCGAGGACCAGAGAGCACTTCTTGTAAACTGCAGTAGGCACAGAATCACTTCCAGTTGCCTTTGGTGGGAGTCGTGAAAGAATGCTCCAGATGCCCTCAACACTTAACTCAGGTAACCAGCAGTCGTCTGGAGACCCGTCGACGAAGTCAAAACTGGAGTTGTTGGCAATGCTACAGTAATAGTCATTGATCGTATTGAGCACCTCGGATGGATTACTGGAGTTTCTGAGCCAATCACTGGGATCTCTTCCAGATTTTCCCCTCTCCATGTTGACGAATGACCATAGACCCCTTGCGGAATCCGAGTATTTAGAGCGAAAGTAGTACTGCTTGGCCTTCAGAATTTCTTGTTTTACCTTGACTTTCAAACCATTGAACAACGGTCAGTTTCGAGCACGATAAGCCTCCCATCGGCGGTTTATCAGGATCTTTAAAAGAGGTGAGATCCATGGAGCATCATTGTCAGTCAAATAGACTGTTGTTTGCGGAATTAACTTCAGTGCATCATACATGAATCCATAAAAAATATCACATTTGGTGTCGATATCATTCGGAGCATACAAGCGTGAAAAGTCATTGTCAAGGAAAGATCTTTCAAATGCAAGAATGTTCGACAAGCGTAAGTCATAGAAGATATGTTTCTTCACCACACGCTGCTTCACCAATACTTTTGTCTTAGCAAGAACAGTAGCATGATCTGAGCCGGCTATTGGAGCACCAATTGAGACGTTTTCGGGAAGATAGTCATTTGACAAGCTCTTGTCCAGTGTCCACGAAAATGAGGTCGAGGTTGGCAGTCTGTCGAGTCGCACCATGTACAATATTGATCAAGGAGAATCCAGATTCAAGGAAGGAGCGATTGTATCGGTTAAAGTCACCAGCTGCGATTAGTCGATGAAGAGAAAGATTACTGAGATGATGATCAAGACAGTCACTGAGGGTGTCACAAATCCTCTTGAAATTTGAATTGACGATCCCAGGCGGAATATACATTCCCGTGAATACTATTTTGGAAGTAGGGATTTGGATGCAACAAACCTCAACCTCATCAAAAGTGGGTGTGGATATCTGGGTAGCGCGCAAAAACTTCTTTGTCCAGATTGCCACTCCTCCTCGTCCAGAATCATTCTTTCGATCGGTGCGATGACACTCATATCCTGCCATTTGAATGCTCTGCGTTGGATTCTTGGGAGAGAGCCATGTTTCAGTGCAGATAACAATGTCGGGGTTAAGTGCGATGACTTGGCTGTGAAGATCATCAAACTTATTATTGATCGAACACAGATTGCTTAAAAGGATAGAAGGTAGTCTCTCTCTCTTGGAATGTTGAGATATAAAATCCGTTTCTAAAAATCCTGTTTGATCTCATCAACAACATCTCCATTTATGTATAATTTCTTATTACGGACATACGCATCTTCCTCAGGGAAATTCGTGCGGTGATCATGGGCTCTTTTGCGAAATTCTGCCAATCTCTTGTTTACTTCAGCAGGAAGATCTTCATGTAAGAAGACTTTGCATAAAGGAGAGGCTTTCTTCTTCAATTGACGAGCTTTACTGAGGAAAAGCCTAACTGTTCTTTCAGCTGATTTGACCATTATAAGCCTGGGTTTTCCATCGTCTCGTGTTTTGCCGAGTCTCCGAATGTCTTTGAAACTCTTGGCTTCATCTTCTAGGTCAAGTGTCTCAGCAATCAAGTGGGCAGCTTCCGAACAATTTGAGATGGATTTGCCATTGATTGTGCACGCTTTCTCTGGAAAATTCCTGATTATTAGATTTTCTCTCCGTTTCGCGGAGTCTTGTGAGCGCACCTGTCTCCGCAGGTGGCTGATTTCACTTTTCAGTTCTTCAGTTTCCTTTGTATTAGCTTCATGAAGCTGTGAAATTCGTGAAACGATAGAGGGAATTTCATTTTTCTGTTCATCGACCATTTCCACCACGAAGTCGTTCACTTCTTGCACCTTCGATGAAAACTCTTTGAACTTCTCTTCGATCTTGGCGTCGACCATTTTCAAGATTGAATCCTTTAGCGAGTTAAGTCTAGTATCTAGCTCGGATAGAAAAGACTCTTGTGCTATTTGGGCGCTATATTCCAAATAAGCTTTGCATTTCAAACATACGAAGAAAATGTTCTTTAATTCCTTCTCAGGCATCTTGGAATGACCAATGCAAGCTGCATGAAATTGCATGTGACAACCTGGGCTGTTGCATACGACAATTCGCTTTTCTCTATCCTTCGCTTTATCGCCAATGACGCATGAATCGGCAAAACATTTGCACGAATTTGTCATGTTGGACTGATCGGGTTGCAAAAAGGAATCGAACCACGGACTTTACAGGTGAACTGACGTTGTCAACCGATACACCACGCAAGCAGATGAGGGTGACTGAAGTTCTTCTATACTTTGACACTCAAATCGAAGTTCAACTTGAAGAGATCACGCCACCAATGACCTTGAAGTTTCTACTGGAAGCGGCGACGGGAACAACACTCACAGGCGTAGGGAGGCAGTTTTTTGAAGATTACGCGCGAAGTAGTGGACCAACGAGGGGGACGATGACGGAGAAAGCACGGGCGTCGGATGAGGATCACTGTGATGCAAGATTCGACGAGGATAGACAAGGATAAGGCGGCGAACGGCGAGAGATATTTCACTTCGGAGAGAGAGAGACCAGACACGACCAGCACGTTCAGCCGACAGCGTTATATAAATTTGGAAAAATTTGACTTTTTAAAAACTGCTCAAATAATTTTTTGGACCACGGGAGCGTGATCTCCGCAAAAAACTGAATCCTTTCATATAAATATTTTCACTGTATACAGATACTGTTTTGAGTCGACACTCTACCTATATATCCCTACTCTACGATTGGTGAATAGAATACATTGAAAAGTTGCCTATTTTATGGCCATGCAACAAAATTAGTGACTTGAAGTTGCACAGAATTTCATATTTAAACTGCTAGCGGTACTGGGGTCAGGCCTGCCCCTATGCGTTTATTCAAAGCTATTTCGTCAAATGTGTCTGACTGAACTCAAATGCTTGTTTATGACAATCCTCGTAATGCGTCACCCTCATGTTGAATGCTGATCCTTCGCTGTCGCAGTCTGCTAATCATTGATATGAAACATCTAGAAATCGCATCATCGGAAATTTCAGGGTCATTTGCTGACCCCATCCTACAGCATTTTTTCAAAAGTTATCCTTTGTCATACATGTGCTTACATTTTTTCAACAATACCAAGCCATTCCATGTTGAGTGCTTACACTTTGAAAGATATGGCAAGAGAATCTCCAATCGAGTGCTGAGCATCAAAGACAGTCTTTCATTGTTTGGGCTTCTCGATGAATATCTAAAGAAATGTTCAAATTGTCGAGATTCCAGGAAATTTGAAGAAATCAAATCCATATGTTTCAGACTTTTGTGGTCTACATCAGACAGAAATAAGGTCCACGTACATCGCGCCAACTTTGCCGTGTGTGATAGAATAATAATAAAAGTAGGTAAAAAAAGGCTACTAAATATCATGAAGCACCTCAAAGTCCTGATAATTATAAATAACAATTGTTTATCCTAAGGAAGTCAGACTTATCTTATTGTTTTCTTCCACACTATTGAATTCCGCGCATGAAAGAGTGACGAATTTTGAATATTTTTAAGAGCAGTTTCCACAACAAAGTACCGTAATAAAGTGAGACACTTTCTGAAAGCCCTCGACATGAAGAATCCCAATTTCAGCATTATAAATTCTTGAAGGATTTTTTCATTGGTCTACTCACATATCATGTAGACTGCATGAGACCCTCAAAATGTACATGTGTGTGCATGTGTCTGTGGGGTTTCATCTGTTTAATTGCAGTTCGCAATGCGCATAATTTTATGTATGCATTACCAACAATTCTATGATCTGCTATATTAATGCTATAAATTAGTTACTTACTGCTTTCCTGAATTAAGTGATGTTTTATCTGTATAATAATTAATGTGTTCAAACTTTTCTTCTCTCTCACTTGTTATTCCGCATCGAATCTAAAAATCAAATAATGTTCACCTGAGCAACAAATTATGTAGCACTTTCTCAATCGATCGATTAGGGTTTAACATATTGAGGTGGTCTACATGTAGTTTGAAGTTCTGTATCACCGCCAAAAGTCTCCGCAAAAAGTTAAGATCATTCTGTTGTCCACTAACCGGGAATTAACATTTATCAGTAGAGTGAAATAAACAGTGGAAACATGATAAATAAATGTAGGATCGCAGCATTTTTAAGATCTGACTCTTATCAAACAATGTTTTTAATGCACAAATGCGAAATGCATAGCCAGAAAATGTACCTGAACATTTGAGGAATGATACCTAGTCAGCATAAAGCTAATTCACTTCATTTTTCTCTACTCAGCATATTCGGAATGCGTTAGAATAGTGCACTTCTTTAAAAAGCTAAAATTCCAGGCGTTCATCAACATGGCGGAGCCTAAACAATCTCCTGATGAGAAAATCAATAGGCCTACTCTATGTGTGAATTACTTAAATTAGAAATGACTCAAGAACTTGTAAGACATGGCGATATTAATACCTGCAGACATTGCAGAGCGGAGAAGGCATCGGCAGGCAGACGCATGATTTAATCAAAAGAAAAGGTTTAGAGTAAAAAGACCAATCTGTCAAATACAGTCTTGTTGTATACACTGACTTTGCAAATGCTGCTACATTGTCGTTTTCACTTCTTCCAACTCGATGTGCAAATCGCTTACAGATACATTATCAGCAAGTGCTGTGACCACAGAATTAGACAGGTCGTCTCTTTTTCCGTTTGACTATAAGGGAAGCATTGGAACATGTAACGTTATTGAAATGGCACAATCTCCTGACTAAATACCATAGCAATCGAACAATTAGCAGCCAGTTCAACATTAAACACGCCAAATTGTGCGATGTTTCAGTGACTGTTATCAACCGGATCACACAGCAAAGAGACACAGACGATGTCAAGTTCTACAGAGAAGTTTGTGAACGTTTTTTCGTGCGCCTGCTAACCTTTTTAAAAATGATCGGAGGACGCAACATTATCGAGAAAACTTTTGCGCAATGATCTGAATTCTTCGAATCTGAAGGAATCGTGGCGATCGGAGCATTTTGAAGGAATTCAGAGCAATCCGCAAGCGACGCACGACTATTTTTCCTATCTCTGTAAGGTATTAAAAATTTCTTTTTGGCCACTTTTTAAATTAAGTTCCTGCATGGGTCATCTGTTTGAATAAGTTTGCACTTCTGGCAAAGTGATGCGATTAAACAATCTAATTCTGTGGGCGCTGCACCAGGTGACATGCCACGCTCAATTACGCGTAATTCACGCGCAAACTACGCGTAATTACACATGACCCTCAGCATCCGTGACTATGCGTGACATTGCTGTAACATCTGTCGGCAGTCCTGTTATATAGACTTTGCGTTTCATGCGTCTGCATGTATCAGAGGCTAAACAATGTGATAGGACCTCAATTTTATGCTCATGGAAGACAGAACATGCTTAGCGGTTCATCCGTGGTTCAAGCGGCAACGCATGCAACTGTAGACGACGCGCAAACATAAACGCTCGCCTGCGCGTATTCATAAACATTCCCTATGTTTTAACAGCATCAGATCAAGTGATTTCTGACTCTTAGTGCAGCGCGTATGTACGTGGGTAGAAGAATAGAATGTCCTTAACCACGGATGTTTGGGGTGTTCCGTAAGCGCGCGTGAATTACGCGTGGCATGTCATCTAGTGTTTAACAGAACAATGACAGCCAATTTTACTCAACAGCCACAGCAACTCTTTGTCGACAACTGGCAATTTTAAGTCAAACATGGAATTATTCAATGTCACTTTACTGTAGTTATTTAAAGGCAGTTGTATAATGGAAACGCCGTTGATTACTTGACACCAGGGATGCGGAGTCCTATCATTTTGATAGGACTCCGACTCCGGGGGTTGATAGGACTCCGACTCCGGGTGGCAAGCATATATAGCCTAGTTTTTGAAAAAAATGGTAACCTGCGGCATAGTTCATTATAGGTTTACCTGAACTTATGTTAAGTGATCATTCCTGTATCAATTATCAATCATTTTCGATGAGTCTATCAAATGTCGCTTTAAGTTGGATGCATGCGACTCGGCTCCTCCCATCTTGCTGATGTGTGCTTCACACGGTTTTTCTCCAGTCTCTACCAGGCAGGAAAATCTCCCATCCTTCTCCAAAAAATATGAGTACTCTTTCGATTTTAACATGCGCTTTAGAGGAGCCATCACACACGATTAACGTGAGGGTAACAGGGAATGTTCTCAAACAAACTAATATTTCATTTTTGTCTCTGATGTGACCTTTGGTGCGTAGGTGTGATCGAGGCTGGGAAGGCTTGTCTTCTCTACTAAATCAACGAGTGAAAAGACAATCCTTTTTCACTATTATGGTTCATTCCCTCAACTATTACAAGCTTTGCATGTGCTGCTATCTCAGTACTTTTGTTTGACGGAGAAAGTTGACAGTGACAGCTATGCACGAGAATAGATAATTTGTTTGTATTATACTTGGGTCTAGTTATAGGCCGGAGTTCAGAGTCATATCATTTGATAGGACTCCGACTCCAAGTCCAGCAAAAATGATAGGACTCCGGGACTCCGACTCCGACTCCGCACCCCTGCTTGACACCCACAATCTCTTTTTTAACAGTCAGATATCTATGCGCCTACATGCATGTCAGTGCTATTCAATCTACAGACAACTAGCAATTGCTCTTTATTGTTAAAACAAGAAATAAATTACCGTAGTTTCATAAATCACTTCCAAACACGGCTGGCGCAAGACAGTATACAGCAATTATACTACAGAACTCTAGATTGATCTCGGCTGCAGTCTCGATCAATCACTCGTTCTGTAACCTACAATTACAGTACGCGATATGTTGCGGAGACCTGTTCCATCTTCTAAATGACGAGACAATGTGGACCGACAACAACTCGCACCATTCACATAGACATGACGCAAAACGCAGCTGACTTAACGTACACAACAGTTAAAGTGCACTCCTAAAGCTTTTTGTATGTACAACAAGTGACGCTTTGCTTTTATTGTTCTTAGGCAGCTGCGTGCATATCTATAGGAGTGCGCTGAATCTGTCGTGTGCTTTATGTCAGTGTGAATGTTGCGAGTTGTTGTCAAATTTTATTCTTGAAATTTTTCCTCTGATGCGGAAACTGCATTCACAGAAGCAGAGCTCCTATGTGTCATCTTAATGTCTAGCGCTTACCAAAACAATATATTCCGCTTATTAATTCTCTATAACTACAATTCGTTTCATAAAAAGTGGATCATCCTAAAATTTGACTAAATAAAACATAAGTATGATACAGAAAGCATTTTCCATGTTATTTCATGTCCCTAATATATTTAAATGTCCTTATATAATCTGATAAGCTATGATACAGTAACGGTTCTTAAGAAGCTAATATTTTGTGGCCCTACCCTTATTGTCAATGACATTACCAATTCGTCTAGGCATTGATTCGGTGATATCATTGATTTTTGACTGATCTAACTTTCTCCACTCTCTTTTTAACAGTGACGTAAGTTGTGATACGCCATCTGTAGGTAGCAGTGAACGACGAACGCTACGTTTTAGAATACTCCATACATCTTCTATGGGATTCAGATCAGGAGAACGAGTTGGCCAAGATAATGTCCTAAGCCCTAATTGAGACTTGCATAAGTTGACTCTACTACTCCTGTGACACGTAGCATTATCATCCATAAATAACCAAGTCGATGGATCACCAAGTTGATCTGTCATTTGGCCAATCTTCATTCGTAAAACATTCACATAGCGTTCAGAATTCAAGGTTCCTTGCTGTATGTGAAGTTCAGAGCGGCCATTGGTCCAAATGCCAGACCAAATCAGTAGAGTTGCACCACCTTGTACCCGGGGACGATGTAAATGTCTCGGAATTTCCTGATCAGATTTTATCCATAATCTCAATCGACCATCACTATCCTTCAGACGGACTGATGCCTCATCAGACCAGACAACCCGATCCCATTGATTTCGCCAGTGACAATGACTCATTGCCCATCTGAGACGTCTTTTTGTATGCTGATCTGATAATTCGATCTGAGAGGGCCTCTTACAGCTCTTGAAATTCGACTCAATAAGTCTTCTACGAATAGTGGACTTAGAAATAGACGAGTCTAGTGCAGCCATCTCAGTTAACGAGAGACTTGGATCAACTTTAACAAATCTCAAAATTAGGCGGTCTCTACGTTTGGATGTTTTGCGTGGACGGCCAGAGCCCTCTTTACGACAGTCGAAAATCATCATTATGCCATCGATGCACATTTGTGTAAGGGACATTTAGTCGCTTGCTTGTAGTTCGCAAAGAAAACCCTAGTACTAGCAAGGCTGACACTTTGCCTTTTGTGAATGCGATCTCGTTATTGTTCATTTGTGCTTTGTATTGTTTTCAACCGGTAAGAGATAGATGAAAGCAATCAGGAATGCTGCCAACACCACCGCAACGAAGTCAGGAAGCAATGGAACATGAGGTCCAGTTAATCACATGTAGCAGTTACCTTATTGTTGATGAATAATGGTGCTATACTGGCTCTGATTGACCGATTTTCTTTATTTTTGTTTTGCTTGATAGCTTTTGGCTTGTAGAGCAACATATTACATAACAAAGGAAACAAATGTAATTTTATAAGAGTGAGGTATGATTTTGTGTAACATTGCTAAATGAAGATCAAATTATCTACTACTTTTTTATCTATAACAGGAAAACAACTCAATATTCATGCTTGAAATTTCCAACAATGATATTAGTAAGCACAACTGATATATCTTCCAAATTTCAGAGAAATTCGTTCAAGTTTGGCGGAGTTAGACAAAGTTGAAGTTAAGGCGATGTTTAAGGGTGATCCAGTTTTTATGAAACAATCTGTATAATCAAGGGCCGATTTATCTCTGTATAATTATCGTGGATTTGTTTAACAGAATCAGTGTAAAATCAACTCACTTTGGCTCAATGGGGTTTAATAAGCGGAGTCTACATGACCAAACCGACATGATGAAATGCAAGCTTAATTATGGATGATGTCATATAGTTTTTGATAAAGCAATGCCTTCCTGACTAATTCACGCTCTCACCACGTGTCTCAATGGCCTGGTAGTTAGAGTTTGTACTTGCATGTCCTGTAGCTCCAACGTCGCTGGTTCGAATCTACTCACGACTAGTGTTTGAAGTGTGGTAAATTACCGCTAAATTACCGATGCACAATTGTTCATTTTTCGGGGTTTCCTCATTATTTTTTGCTATGACAAAATTTCATTTCCAATACACTCACAATTCTCAGGTAGCCTAAAGAATTTAGAGTTCTTTAACCCATTTAATACCATGGTGCGCAAATGCGCACCAAAATACTTTTGTTGGTTATTGAGAAAATAAGAGCAGTTCTGATTTTTTTCTTGTTTTAATACATCAATGAATATGTAATCTATACGCTATCACAGTTTCACTATTGTCAAGTGTCTTTCATAAGTTTGACGCATTTCGAAATTTGCCATTTTTTGATTTTTTCGGAAACAACAAGGTACGTATTTTGCCTTCCAAATTTTGTGATCATCTAGCATGATATTTATTGTTCTGATACTTGATTTAGTCTTAGCTTATTCCAATTATTTCATATGTATTAGTAGGGATGCCATTTATTCATTGGTTACAAAAATATAACATTGTCTTCATACTGGCTCGCATTTGCGAACCATGGTCACATATGTGAAATTTTATCGTTGAACTAATATCCATCTTTGGATTTCATCAACCGTATAAACATTAGTCCAGGCCTACTAGATTTGTTTCCTTAAGCCGGATCTGTTTTTAAATCACTTAAAATAGTTTCTGTAACCGACAGGAAAATGTGCTGGAAACGTCGAAGTCACAGTATTGATGACTTTTATATGATTTTTATACATGAATGGACATCAAAAAATGTTTAGAAGAAAGCAAAATTTGATAAGCCGAAGGCTTCGAACTCTCGACCTTCGCGTCCCACATGCCAGCCTCCTGCTTTCACAACTGAGCTACGAAACCACTTCTGTGAAATGCTGCGGTAACCACGGCATACTCTAAATAGGTGACTCACACTCGTTACTTACGAATCAATCAACGTATTGTGTGTGCACCTCTTTATTTTTATGAAAAGAAATGTTTTTATTTTATCTCATGTATGAAGAGAAAGTTAACTGTAGAAGAGGCAGTGGATGAAATCAACAGGTTGCAGGAGGAAGACGACAACTTGAATTATGACATCGTGGAGTTACCGCCAGATACTGTAGATGCATTGACTGATGAGGAGGAAATAAATGAAGAACTAATTGAAAATAATTGTCCAATTGATGTCCCTGGTAGAGTCGAAGTGCATGTTCACGGAGATGGTGACAATGAAGAAGAAACTGGAATCAAACCAAAATATCGTAAGATTGAAGTTGATTGGGTGAAAAAGCCCTCTTGCTCGAAGTTCCATTCTAATATTGCAATCAATTGGGAAGATACTAGGAAAGAAGCGATAGAACAAGAGCTTGGTGGAAAAACGCCAAAAGAAATATTTGATGTGATGTCTGAAGGCCTCTTTGAAATGATATCAAATGAGTCAAACCTTTTTGCCTCTCAGAACAACTCTATGCTTAACTATACTCCCGAAGAATATCAGATATTCGTTGGTGTTCTTTTACTCTTGGTTATAGACCTGTTCCCAGACAGCATCAGTATTGGTCCTCCGAAGAAGATGTCGCCTGTCCGTTGGTGAGAAATGCAATCACGAAAAATCGATTTTACTCACTGAAAAATATCTTCATTTGAATGATAACCTCAAGATCCCACCAGATTGTAAAGATGTGCTTCTTTGGAATTATTTAACAAAAACTTTCAAAAGTTTTCATGTTTCTCAGAAAAATATTCAATTGATGAGAAAGTGATCAGGTATTATGGCCGGCATGGATTGAAACAATTTATCCAGGGCAAGCCCATACGATTTGGGTTCAAAGAGTGGGCACTTTGTTGCAGCAAGAGTGGATTCACGTTTAAATTCCACGTTTATCAAGGTGCGGAGGAAAAGCCTCGTGATGTCCCCTTGGGAGCACGAGTTGTTGAAAGTCTCACACAGGATTTACCTAAAGGAGCGGAGGTCTACTTTGACAATTTTTTTACAAACCATAGCTTACTTGTGCTATTGAAAGAGCGGGGATTGACAGCAACTGGGTCTGTAAGAAGTAACAGAGTGTCAAAGGATGCATTCACGGATGTCAATGACTTCAGAAAAAAAGAAAGAGGCTATTTTGAGACTGTGATAGATAAAGAAAACGATATCTGTGGAGTAAGGTGGAAAGATAATAATATCGTCACTTGCCTTTTGAATACCTATGGAAGCGCACCAACGACAAAAGTTAAAAGACGAGTCAAAGGGGAGAAAACAGACATTGAAATGCCCAGCAATGATCGCTGAGTATAACAAAGGCATGGGTGGAGTTGACCTTAGCGACTGGAAAACGGAACTTTACCAAACTGAAATTCGTGGCAAGCATTGGTACTTTGCGATCTTCACGCATTGCTTTGATGAGGCGGTCGTCAATACTGCAATACTTTGCAACATCGCTAATCCCAATGAAAAAATGGATCTGCTTGAGATTCGACGGTATATCGTGAAGTGTCTCCTGCAACCTCGGGCAAAATCTTCAAATAAGCGATTTGGAAACAAAGTTCCTGAAGAAATTCGTACTTCTGGGCATTATTTTATTGAAAGGACAGAAGGTCAGTGCACTTTCTTTATGTTTTCATTTATATCAGTTACACAATATACATGCATTGCCGATTATTATTATGATACAATTTGAAGATAGTATCATATAAGACGTATCATAAGATGTATAAGAAGTGTGAAATATATATTTTTTTATTTTCAGGAGAAAAAGAGCGGAAATGTGCAATCTGTAAAACGAAAAAGGCCCGGAAGGAATGCAAGAAATGTAATGTGGGATTGCATATGGAGTGCTTCGCGATTTGGCATTCCTAATTTGTGAAGACACTGCCTTTGCATTACAGTGACAAGCTTTTGTGATCCGAAAATGCCTTTTTTCTGCTTGATGTATAAGAAATACAACTACATACTAGTTAGTGTACATGTATTTTATTTTTTTCTTACAATGAGTATGACTTACGTAATTAAGATATTTTTTTCAATCTGCAAAACGCTCTTTAAGAAGGCTTGACAAATTACGAATGGAAAAATTCTAAGTTCTTTGATGAATAAGTGTTTATTCACAGATTATTTACCAAGGCTCATACTTTCATCAACTGATCAATATTATACACATAGTGCCATGGTGCGCAAATGCTCACCGGGCCGTATATCCGGAACCAAACCATATGTGATGTTATCAATGATATATATTCTTAGTGAAACACTTTTTAGCATGTTTTTAAAAAATAATCATGTTTGCGTAACGTTTTCAATGTCTGGTACTTAACGGGTTAAAATTACTAAGTCATAGCTTATGCATCTACCGTATTTTCCTGCGTATAAGCCGCTCGGAAGATAAACCGCATCTATCAATGTCATTTGTCTAACGCTAAACCAATCAGGTACACCTTGTGACGCTCATTCATCCCTTCAGAGCGCTGACTCACCACTGAAACGCCTTATATTCGGGTTTTATTTCTGAAAGCGACAGAAGTCTTGTGATGTCCCGTCGAGCTAGCTATACAACAGAGTTTAAGTTGCAAGCAGTCCGGTATGCACTTGTGACGCATTCTCATTTCTCAATTATCTGCTGCGTCATCACTTTTACATACCGCAACGAAGGCCAAGTGAAGTTTCACTCCCGCGCGCGCTTACCCATGCCGCAACGAAAGACACTGGGATGACATCGATTGTTCCCCTCTCAACTGACTTTAAAAAGCGCCAGCCAAGAGCGCTCGACGCCCAATATCTTGCGTATCGTGAGACGAGAACCGGCGTATTTCTCTTAGCGTGGCTGATTGAGCGGCAACGCCGACAAGCCGAGACGCACCAACACGCCAAGCGCACGAACTGGCTCTGGAGGACCAGCGCGCTCTCATTCTCTCTCCCGTTGTCTTAGTCAAGCCTGCTGCTGTCAAGTACCGAACTGTGTCGCTGCTATACGAACTGTGAACGCCTAACTTGCCCTTTTAAGGGCTGCTTTGTGTTATTGCTTGTACCACTGGACCCTGTCATCGGGGAACGTATGTTTTTGTCCTTTAATAAAGTATAAGTCATAACAGCACTGAAAAATGGAAATAGAGCTGCAGGACGAGAATTCAATATTGATGAGAAAATGGTGCGTAACTGGAGAAAAAATGAGTCAGTCTTAGAACAGACGCCGCGAAACAAACGAGCTAACGGCACTGGTAAAGCTAAGTTTCCTCAACTGGAGAACGATTTGACTGGTTTTATTCGCGAAAAGAGAGTTAACGGAAGAGCTATCACAACAGTAATAATAAGAAGAAAAGCGAAAGAAATCGCAAAAGAACGTGGACTCACAAACTTCGTTGGCGGACCAAGCTGGTGTAATAGATATATGAAACGTGCCGGCTTGTCTATTCGAACTAGAACTACAGTTGGTCAACGCACACCTGAATATTGGGAGGAATTGATGGCTAGTTTCGTTGACTTTACATCTCGGCACATCAACACTCTAAACATCGACCATGACAAGATAATCAATATGGATGAAGTCCCAATGACGTTTGATGCACCGATGACGCGAACTGTTGCTACCAAAGGTGATAAAACCGTTCGTATCACAACCACTGGACACGAAAGAACGCATTTTAAGGTAGCTTTGGCTTGCACAGCTAGTGGGCGAAAACTCAAACATCTCGTTATTTTCAAACGTAAGACGATGCCTACAGAATCGCTTCCATCTGGAGTCGTCGTGCTCTGTAATCAGAAAGGCAAGTTAAGCACTCATTTTATCACCAACATAACTTTTCTAACTTTTGATATTTTTCATTACAGGTTGGATGAACACTGACGTTATGCGTGATTGGATTGAGAATTGTTAGAAGCAGCGGCCAGGCGCCTTCTTCAACAAGACATCTCTTCTGATCTTGGATTCAATGACAGCACACAAAGATGAGAGCATCCGCGACTGTCTGAAACAACAGCATGGAACTACCCTGGCTGTTATTCCGAGAGGAATGACAAAGAAGTTGCAACCACTGGATATAACTGTCAATCACGTATTTAAGGGACATGTTAGAGAAGAATGGGAGAAGTGGATGTGCGACGGCCTTCACTCGTATACGGAGTCTGGGAGAATGCGTCGTGCAACATACTCCGATGTGTGTGGCTGGGTAATACGCTCTTGGCAAGCTGTCAAGTCGTCAACAATAATAAACGGCTTCAAGAAGGCAGGAATAATTGCTGATGGCGAGATACAGGATGAGGAAACGATAGAACATTCGACGACGGAACCTGACGACGAACTTCAGGCATTATTTCACAGTGATAGTGAAGATGAAGACTTTGATGGTTTCGTTGACGTTTAGATTTTTGTAACTGAGAAGTGAATAAGGCTCTTTTATATACATTTGTTACTTTGCTATTGCCAGAAGTTGTTGTTTCTTATTGCGTTTATCACAGTTAAATGCATTTTTATAACGGAAACTCAGTCACCAGCGTTTTTTCTTATCAGATAAGCCACACCAACATAATTTAAGTTTTGAAAGTCAGATAAGCCGCGGCTAATGCGCAGGAAAATACGGTAGCCTATAAATGTATTCAATCAGGTGTGCATGAATAATTCGACGTTAATAGTTATACCCACAGAATTAGACCGGTGTTACGAGATTCAGTTTCCCTAGGTTTTAGTTTCCGATCGGAAAATAAAACCATGGTTTTAGCTTCCTAGTAGGAAAATGATACCAGGTTTTATTTTCCTATTAGGAAACTAGAAGCCGCAACACCAGGGGAAAACCAGTGGGAAACTAAAACACGCTTAAAAATGTTGGGTTTAATTTTCCTATCGGAATACTAAACCATGGTTTTAGTTTCCGGTAGGAAACTGAGACAGAGGGAGAGAGAGAACTATAACACCGGTCTTCTCTTCTTCTTTTTGACTAGAAAGGAAACATAGGAACATGTAACGTTAATACAATGGCACAATCTGCTGATATATTACCACAGCAATCGAACAATAAGCAGCCAGTTCGATATTGAACACGCCAAATTGTGTGAAGCTTTAGTGACTGTTATCAACCGGATCACACAACAAAGAGACACAGTCGATGTCAAGTTCTACACAGAAGTTTGTTAGCGTTTTTCGTGCGCCTGCTATTTTTTTCTAATAATGATCGGAGGGCCCAACATTGTCGAGAAAACTTTTGCGCAATGATCTGAATTCTTCGAATCTGAATGAATCGTGACGATCGGAGCATTTTGAAGGAATTCATAGCATGTTCCTGCATGTGCCATTGCTTTGAATAAGTTTGCACTTCTAGCAAAGTGACGCGCCTAAACAATCTAATTATGTGATTATACCATTCACTTTGCTAAAATTCACCAACCCCTGGCAGTACTAACGAATGCCTGAATTTATCAAATTCCACGCTAGGTTGCTATCTCTTCAACACGCATTTAAAATCTTCTAATTCTGATCTCTCATTGAGACGATCGCTATTGCTCTCTTATGCCTTTATGCACCTTTATGATGATTGCAGCCTGCGCGCGTATTGCCCAATTTTACCAGGTGGCTACAATAGGGACGATATCTACATATTCTTTACATTGATGATCTCTCTCTCATATAATATTTATTACTAATTATAGCTATCAAAATACATTTCTTGAAACAATATTGTCTCCATGTATCTAAATTTACTACGCATCTAACATTGCCAACCAGTTTTGATTATATTTATAGAAAGTAGGATCTGCAGTGCATAATTTACATAATATTATAGAGCGTGTGGCCTTTCCCTAGAACAATGTTTATTTGCCGGCAAGTTTTTGATTATTATGGTCTATTTGGGTGAAATACCAACAAACTTCTTAAAAAAGTCAATTTTTTATTTCTTAATTGCAATATCTATGACAAAGAATCAGACGTTGAGCAAAAATCAAGCCTTCATCAGAATCAGATTAAGCCAATTGTGTATTTATTTGTATTCAAAGCATATTGGTGCCCTCGATTTGAAGTTGTACGGACTTGAATATAAATTACCGGTAAGGTAACTTAAAATAAATTACCGGTAATTTTTAAACACTACTCACGACTAATGAGGCCCGACAGGATGAAACATGTCTCGTGGTTGCCATTTCTGTTGAGATTTTATTTTGGACTACATGCGTACACAAACATTTAACGTAATTATATATTTTGTTTCAAACTGCTGTTTATAGCCATAAGATGACTAATTTGACAAAATCTGATGCCACCATCGGATCGAACATACGTCAATTGTGTTGTGTATTGATTTTGGGAGGGATTGAATCATATGAATATCAAAATTAGGGCGGGGTTCCGAATCGCCTCCGGGTTTTCAAATCTCTCCGGTTAAATAGGGATGAGAATGACTATCCAAATCGAAGACTATTGTCTTTGTTCTGAATATCACCGATCCTTGATGATTCGAAATGTGAGGCACGGAACGATTATATTGAATAATAAAAGATAATTAGATCGAAAGAAATGCTTTCAATTTTTCAAGTCATCGCCGTCGTATTTTACGAGAGTGCAGGATAGAGCTCAGAGCAATTTATGACATCGTAAATCATTGCCGATTTCTAAAGAGCCGAAAAGGATATTTTGCGCCAACTATTGCCGACGAATAGAAGTTATTTTGAAGCGGAATCGCAATAATGAATTGGATTCCGTCACGTAAGATCCGTGTTTACTTCAGGGGATGATTTTTATTTCTCTAACTGTCGAAATCTCTTTGTATGCAAATTCAGCCGTGATTCTACTCCCCAGAAAGTCATCGCGATGTCTTTGTAGAATAGAAGAAAATAGTATAACCACTACAGTAAGGTAGAATATCATTGAAAACAGATCTTTCCTTCTTGACGTAGACGGCATAGATATTGTGTTAAGGTTCGCATGTCTTCTAATACTTCTAATATTTAAATAGAAATGTTCAAAATTCAATATAGATGTTCAATTTTTAATGACTAGTATACTAGTTATTAAAATTTCAGCATTTTTCATGGAGTAAGCAATTCGTCGTGATTACTGGTGGAAGCTGGCCGAAAAAGTTCGACAGCTTTTTGTAACCGTCTAGAGTGAAATAAAAAAGAAACATCACTCACCTCTATGTCCTTCACCCCCCCCTTTGTGTTTCACAAATCCTCATCCGTGTTATGTCAACTTTCGAAAGTTTGTTAAATTAGCAATTCAATGGGTTACAATCAATTACTTGAATGCCATAACTAATACTGAATATCAGGTAGGTGAAACAGTGGGTAGGTACTGTCTTGTTTTTACCGTTGCCTACCCAGTTGATGCGTGAAAAGCGTCGGGCGTGTACATGCATTTTAGTTAATTTGTATGCCACGGACTGTTTTTACAAAAGAGAGGAACACACCTTTTGAACATGAAAATAGAACATCTTAGGAACTGACGGGGAACAATGGGGAAGGCTTTATTAATTCAAGCATTTCAAAATGATTATGGATAAAGCAGTACATTTCTCATGTTCTTAAATTGCATTAAGAAATTACTTCTGGTTTACGTTTATTTAGCCCTAGAACGCACACAGAGGTCAATTTGACCTCATCCCATTTTTAAATTTCGTGTATAATTGAGAAATCATGTATATTAAAGAAGATCTTCCGTGACTTTTGATATTTCATTATTGTTAATAGGTTTGCGGTATCACAGCCTTTCGTTAGGACATATATATCGATTGCGAATAAAACCTACGTTTCTGAAATCTGTGAGGTCATATTGACCTCATAATAAACAGCAACTTATGCTTACATAATATTTCTGTATTCGATATTGATTCCTGTAAATGACGCTTGTAGTTGATGGATACAGCACATAAAAATCACAGTTGAGTTATTAGAGCAAATCTTTACTTATATTTGCCTTGAATGAATGACTGTCTAAACAATTTCAATTGGTGTGGTAAAGCAAGCAAGCGTTGGCCAATCATATAAACAAGACCGAGAACTTTATCTGTGGCTATGTCTCTATCGAAAGCTACCTGCAGAGCATAGATTTCTTAGCGGTGTCGGACAAAGTGAGCCGGCCTGTACATATTGCTGAAAATGCCTCGCCGAATACGTTACAATGTAGAGTACGCTGCAAAGCTAGTAGAAGACTCCTCAGATGAAGCTCAAGATCCTGATGATGATTCTATGAGTGAAGAAAAATTCAATGTCGAACAATACTCGTACATCGACAGCGACAGTGAAAGCGATGGCAACCAACACGAGGATGTCGAACCAGGACCAGATTTCGTATCTTGATGATACTTGGACAAGAAATCTACCAGAAACACGAGGTCGCGGTAGACGAGAAGATATCTTGTGACAACAAGGTGGGTCAACGAGATATGCTTTACAAAGAATCAACTCTTGAGACGCATGGAAGTTAATCTTCAACGACAGCATGTTGCAGCTAGTCTTTGACTCTACAAATGTTGAGGTACAACGGATTTACGGAGACTCTTTTGTGAAAACGTACTCTATCGAACTTTACGGACTATGTACCTGGACTCATGTGCCTGCGGGGTCTTTATCATGGCACCGACGAGCCACTGCAACACTTATGGAATAAGGACTTTGGAAGACCGATCTTCCCTCCGACCATGGGATTTCAAAGCTTCAAAAGTTTACTTCGCAGCCTTACGCTTCGATGACCGTGCGCTGAGATATGCTCGATTTAGAAACGATAAATTTGCTCCCATAACTGAACTTTCCCGAAAATTCCAAATACTCTACTTCGCCTTTACTGGCTGCATGAGACTATAACAGTTGACGAGCAACTATTTCCTGCACAAAATCGGTGTACCTTTCTTCTATATATGCCAAACACACCATCTAAATTTGGCATGAAGTTGCGGCTGATGCAGCAAGTCATTACGTATTGACCATATCACCAAATCTTGGAAAAGAAGAAGGCGTTGCACGGACAGGGACAGTTGAAAAATCAACAGTCCTTCAACTCGTCGAACCTTTCAAAGAGAGTGGGTGTGAAGTTGTCACGGATAATTTCTTTACCTCTCTGCAGTTAGCAAGAAAGCTGAGAGAAAAAGGTATGACACTTCTCGGGAATATTCGTTCAAATAAAAGGGAGATACCAACCGAAATGAGAGCTACAGGAAGCCATGAGCAATATTCATCTATGTTTGCCTTCCATTCTGAAGGATAGGCAGCTATTGTTAGCTATATCCAGAAACGAAATAAGAACGTGTTGCTGTTGACGTCTTCAAAGTACTCGTCGTCCACTGACAACTCCTCGACGAAGAGAAAAAACGTCTTATTATTCTTCAATATAACAGAAAAAAGGGGGCGTGGAAAAGGTGGATCAAATGCTTCGGCATTGTTCTACCAAGATGGCTTCCCGCCGATGGCCACTGGCAGTATTTTGCAATTTGTTGGATATCGCAATGCTGAATGCATTTGTTCTTTGGAAGAACTTTACAAATCAGTCACCTCGATTTCATTTTATTCATGAAGTGGCAACCAATTTACTCGAGTAGCTAAAGGATGAGCGATCTTTCATGTCCCTTCATCCATCAATCCATCAAGGGTAATCGAGGGTGTCATCTCAAGGAAACGAGGAAATCGCAATTTTCGTGACAAAAACAGTCGCAATAAAACAGTAGTTTATAGTGTGACATCCGGCGCGACGCTTCGCTTCGCTTTGCTTCGCTTCGCTTGCGCCGGATGTCACACTTTTGCGGGGTTTTTTCAAAAAAATCAAAATTTCAAAATTTCAAAAATTTAGGTAGACTTCAAATTTCACGTGGCCGAAGGGGGGAAAATTTAGGTAGTGACAAATTTTCAAAAAAACAAAATTTCAAAAATTTAGCCGGTCTCAAAATATCACGTAATCTCAAATTTGAGAATTACAATTTTCTCGCTTAAATCATGACCGTTCAAGGACACCGAAAAAATCATAAAAGTTAAGAATCTCAAAATTTGAGAATTACAATCGGGCGAAGCCCTAGAACCTTCGGTTCGATTTTCATTGCTTAAATCATGACCGTTCCAGGTCATGTAAAACCGGACACCGAAAATCATAAAAGTTGAGAATTTCAAATTCATGAATTTTATCCATCTTTCAGGTTTTTAAAATATATCATGTGTCTAAAAATATTTCTTTAAAAGTGGAAGAAACAAAAGTGGAAGAAACAGCAAGAATATATCCTTCAATATCATATGAACGTAGTTCTGCTACCCCCTCCCTTCTGTCTTCGAGGGGTCCCTTAAGAAATTTTTTTATTATAAAATGAGCAACATAAATAAGTTTTTTAAATTATATGGAACGCAAACTACGACAAATTTCGACCTAAAGAAAATCGCAAATGAATTAGGAATAAAGAATTTTCATGTTCTAATGAGAGTCGAATTACAATTCCTAAAAAATAAGCCAACAGGAACCTTCAGTTCCCGGAACAAAGTTCCATCAATAACTGTAAATTTCGTAACCAATCTCCATACGTCAGATGAAAAAGGCGTACATTGGTCAGCAGGACAAAGAAATATAAACTGTTCAAATTATTATTTTGACTCATACGGACTTCCACCTACGAATGAAGTAACAGAAATACTTGGCAATGGAATTTATAATACGTTTCAAATTCAAAAACCGGGAACTACTTATTGTGGACAATTATGTTTATACGTTTTGTACAAATTACAAAAAGGAGTATCATTTCTAGATATTATGTTAGAGTTAAACAATCTATAACTCAAGCGAAGCTAGCTAAAGCGCCACCTAAAGGTTAAAGCTCTGTTTTCTGTAATTCATTTTGATAAAAACGACCTCTGATATCCTCATTATCTAAATCTTTAATTTCATAAGTAATCGGATAACTTTGATTTATTTTAGAAACTTCAAATATTTCTTTAGTCCAATAGCCAACAAAGCCTTTTTCAAATTTATTCTTATATTTAAATATTCTAACTCTATCTCCAATTTTAAATTTCGGCTTAAGTTTCTGCAAATTCGGATTACTCTCATTCAAATTATTATTCTCGAATATTTTCTTTCGTATCAAATCAGGGTCGTCAGAAGCATTCTTTGGGGTTTCTTCAATACCAGAATGAACTTTATTATTGTACTCTTCTACAACTCCTGGTAATATCTTCAACCATTTCTGATTTCCTTGCTGAGTAAATTTCTTGAATAATTTATTTTTTAACGTCCGATTGAATCTTTCTATCACTACAGCTTTTCCTGCATTTTCAGTTGAATAAACAATTTCAAATAGTGGCTGAACGTTTCGGTTATAAAATTCCGATCCTTTATCAACAAACAATTTCCTTGGCTTTCTATTACTTTCTTTAAAGATTCCTTCAAACGCATATTTAACTGATAGACCACTTTTATTTTTTAAAGGCTTTACCCAAGCGTATCGTGTATATAAATCTATAACGGTCAATGCGTATTTGTAGTCCCTTTCATTCGGCATATGAATAAGATCAGCACTCCAAATATCATCTTTATTAAATACTTTTACTTTCAATAAATATTTAGGTCTTCTATATTCCTTGTGGATTTCAGACGCATAAACGTCTAAATTATGATTTTCATTTAAACCCTGACCGAATAATATTTTAGCTTGTAAAGCTTTTTTAACAAACATTCTTTCAATTTTTTCTCTAAATGTAGGATTCTGAATACTATCTAATTCTTGAATCATCTTCTTATCAGCTGCATGTCGAGAACTTAGATCATGATTTCGATAAGCTAAATCATGCCTGTAAGCTGCGGCATCTACTCTATTTATTGGTTCTTCACCTGGTTTCGGATTATTATTCTCATCTAGTCTTATATCTAATTGAGTTCCTGGACCAGTATATGAA